>OU964961.1:2145476-2177976 GCA_918808275.2 Dolichovespula sylvestris
TAATCTATTTTTCTTCAGTTTATAATCGCGAGACGATTATAATAATCGCTCAATTTTATATTCGACGATATTGGTATGTATGTATGCATGTAAATAAATTGACGTGTAATCTTTACTTACCGTCGTGCTACGTATTCTGAAAGTGGACGATTTATATAATTGTGTGAAATAAAAAAAAAAAGTTATATATGTACCTCGTTAAAAAATAATCGTGTGGTACGAATTTAACGACGATTCCATTTTTTTTTGGTTGTTAAGACACAATACCGACAAGTTCTTTAAGAAATATATTATTTATTTAACCTCTATGTGTGTTAACGTATAATAATCAATCGTAATATATTTAATTCTATACGTAGATAGTCAATGATATAATATAACGTGATGCAATCAGAAAAAAATCGATTATCGCAGCACAAGTTATGCACGTGTTTAGATGCACTATACTTTATTCATTCACGTACTTCCTTGTTTTCTTTTTTTTTTTTCCCCATTCTATTTTCATTTTCACACAATTCGTATGATCAAATTAAATCTTACATATATATATATGTATCTTTATTTCATTTTATTACTTTTTGTTTGTTTCTTTCCTATTCTTTTTTCTTCTATTTATAAGATATCTATTGGCTTTTCTTTTCTTTATTTATTATAATTATTATTCTTTTATTATTAAAGGCACATACGGCGTTATCGTTACGAACGAATAATTGACCCACTTTTGAGATACACTGAAATATAATCATCATTCTCCATTCTACGAACGGGGAACCAAGGGAACTTAAGTGAAATAAGACAAACCTAAGATTAGAGGGAAATTAATCGATCTCGATAATAATAATCGAGGTTAGGATATGATTAATAAACGAACGAAGCTGCAGATCTATCAAGGAAAATAACCTTTCAAGTTCTTTTTTTTTTCCAACTTGCAATTTACAATGAGGACGAACAAGGTTTAGGAGAAAACGAGACATAAAGAGAAAGATAGAGAGAAAGGAACAGACAAGAAGTAAGAGAAAGAGAAAGAAAGAAGAGAGAGAGAGAGAGAGAGAGAGAAAAGGATGCGATCAATTCAACGAAAAGAAAAAAGAAAGAGAGAGAGAGAGAGAGAGGAAAGAAACGGGAAGGAGGAACGATCGCTAGGAATATACAATATTCGATGTCACGAGGAACAAGAATAAGAAGAACGTTGATCGAGGGATCTAGGAGAATACATATTCGATACGTTCCCATTCGAGATCGTGCTAAATCGAAGACACGGATATGTCCTTTTTTAAAAAGTTCCTTCGCGACGTTGATTCCGCGTAAGGAAAGACAATACTCCGGGCTGTTCTGTGTTGAATTTCTTTTCTCCTTAGACCTCGACCTTGTACGGTGATCCAGGAATGTGATCGTCGCCCCACTTGACGATCACGATATATTCTCCTCGCTCGCGCACCAGGTAACTGACGTTGTAGTTGTTTCGACCCGTGTGCTTCAGGTAGACCTCTTCGCAAGGCCCTTTGGGACCGTACACGCCAACGTAAAGAATGTTGTTTCCTGTATAATTAACAGCGGTTTGTATCGATTACGTTTATGGGAGAAAAAAAAAAGGGACAGATAGAAAGAAAGAAAGAAACTCGATATGAATTTTTAATCAGTATCGAACCACCACCACCACCACCACCATGCCACTACTACCACCACCATCACCACATTCTCCTTCTCCTCCTCCTCCTCCTCCTCCTCCTCCCCTTATTTTTCTTCTTCTTATTCTACTTTCAAGCTTACCTGCATCACTCGCATGTACGGTGAATTGATTCTGCTTTCCCAAATAGGCCTTCTTCAGGCCCATGCCTTTGCTCGTAACCTTACTCGCGTCCGATTTAAAAAGCGGTAACACGGGACCAGTTTGCTTTGCTTTCGAGATCTTCTGAACAGTCTCGACCAGGATCGAGCTCGTCTCTTGTGCACCTCTTTCTGCCAGATCCGCACCTATGATGATAAAAAACATTCTATGTTGAATCATCTCAAACGTATTCTCTCTCTCTCTCTCTCTCTCTCTCTCGTTCTATTTCTCTTTCTACATATATCATGCGACGATAGATCGATTTATTTTGTTATACAAATCGAATATGTATTATTTTAACAATTGTTTTACCTACCGGTACACGAAACCTTGTACGGCGAGCCAACGATATGATATCCATTGTATTTGATGCTGATATAATAATCACCAGGTACAAGAGGCGTGTACCTGACCTTGTAACCTTCTTCGACCTCGGTACAATCCATAGAGACCTTACTCGGTCCATCGACCGTAACACCTAGAGCACCGCTTCCGGCATTGCAAGTATCAATGATGAAATCCGTTTTCTGACCCGTCTTAACCTCCACCAGACCATTGCCATAAGCGTGCAACGCTGCCGGGTCGGCGTCCACTTTACCGACCTTGATACGATACGGACTACCAGTTATGTGAACTCCGTTGAATTTCAAATGCAAACTGTGAATTCCGTTCTCACGTGCCATGAATCTAACGGAATATGTGTCAGAGTCGATCGACTGAATGAAACAGTCGTCCTCAATTCCGCTTGGCGATACTATCTGCAAGAATGAATGATAAATATAACAACGATTATATATAGTTCTATGACTTGTAAACAAATCGCGTGTCACGTCTTTTGTATCGTTTTAAAAAACGTCAACGAGAGAATCTAAAAAAAAAAACAAAAAAAAAAAAAAAGAGAGAGAAGAAAAACTATTTTAATGTTTAAATCGACAAAATTGAATCTAACTAAACCTTGACAAAGATCAACCTTATCTATCTACCGTGTTCAAGATCACCGTATTACAAACGTACGTTCATGAAAAATATAGTAATAAAACGGATATATAGAAGCGGTAATAATAAGAGGGGATTTTAAGGCGATAGCTGCCTACGCAAAATGATGTGTCAGGGTTGTTTCATAAGAGCCCAGAATCTTATTTTCGGCTAGTATTTCGCAAGATAATTTTTCTTTAGATAGATGGATACGATAGATGCTTGGAAGATTCCGAGGAAAAATAATACGTTCGTGCGAGATGTATGGCCTTGATTTTTTCAAAAGATGATTCCTCAAAAATACGAGCTACAGGTTTCTTTCCTTCTTCTTTTTTTTTTTTTGTTTTTTATTTTCCCCCTTTATACGTCGACCTTGAACACAGTGTTCCTCGTCAAAGGATCGTACCTTTCCGTCCAATTCACCCTTAGCTCCGTTCTTGCGTACGAGGAAGGTGTAAGGTTTGTCAGGTTGTACTCCACTTTCCGGGAATTGTGCGACCTCTAATTTGTGAGCATCCCCCATAGCAGGCGATATGTAAACCTTGTACGGCGAGTCAGGAATGTGCTGATCGTTGAACTTTATTCCCACTCTATATTCCCCTGAAATATAACAGGTAAACAATGATATTCGATTGATCAATCAAATCATTGACCCAGTCGATTCACAGAAAAAAAAAGAGATCCCGTTAGGTTAGAACGATCACCGTCGAAGGTACAAACGTTTGTCTTCTTTTTAATCATCCCGACGAATGGAATTAATTGATCATGTCGAGAGAGAAAGAGAGAGAGAGAGAGAGAGAAAAAAGAAGAAGAAAAATGAAAAAAGGAAAAAGATGGACTATTCCTAAAGGACAAAGAAATTAATTTGTCGTCGACAAACCATCATCGTTTGGCTCCTCGGGTTCGTTCCCCTTCAAAATGATTTGTGTCGAGGCTTTGAAGGTTGCCATCGTTCAAGCGTTGTCCTAACACAGCAGACGAAGTAATCCTTTTGTGATGGTAGCAAGAATCGATTATCTCTTACGTTAAGATAAGAGAGAGAGAGAGAGAGAGAGAGAGAGAGAGAGAGAGAGAGAGAGAGAGAGAGGAAGTAGTGGCAGTCGGAATAGCGTAAGATAAGAAAAGAGGAAAGATTGATTGTGTTGGTGATGGTGGTACTGGTGATGGTAATGGCGATGGTGGTGGTGGTGGTGTTGGCGGTGGTGGTGGTGGTGGTGGCGAGGGGGAGGGGGAGCGAAGAAGGTGAAACGAAAAAGAAGGAGAAATAGAAGAGAAGAAGAAGAAGAAATAAAAAGGAAAAAGAAAAGAAGGAGAGTGGAAAGCAACGAGTGGCGAACGGACACAACTCTAGAGCCGTGGGTTGATCGCGCACCACTACTTTCGGTTGAATCTAGCTGCTGATCTCGAATTCGTTCCTCCACTACGACCACCACTCTGCTCTCTCTCTCTCTCTCTCTCTCTCTCTCTTATTTCTCTATCCATCTCTTTCTTACTCTCTCAACGGCACATGGACCAAATATAACCACCGCGATAATCCACGCAGAGCTGTGTGCGGTGTGAGTCAAACTCACCACGGCAAAATATGGATCCACCTTAACAAATATAGACGAAGATATTTCTGGATCAGCTGAAAGCGGCCGATCAATCCGGTCGATGAGTGGGTGTCTGAGTCTCGACAACATACCAACGAACCTACGAACGAAAGAACGAACGAACGAACGAACGAACGAACGAACACCTGCCTTATTTGTCTCCTAAACGTCTGATGTTTACTTCGTTCGGTAGTAATGACGACATCGTAAAAACAATTTTAGATTTTTCGAATATCTAGAGGAAATAATAAGACAAGTTTTAACATAATTTCAACGTTGGGACCGTGCTCTCGTACATGAATATCTTTACGTTCAGTTAATTGTTCATGTATCGTTGGAATGAATGACCAAGTAGTAAGTAGTTTTCTGTTCCTAAGCCAGACTTTTCTCGCTCATTACGACCGATCCATAATAAAACAGGTTGACTTAATCGGGGCTGGATTTACGACGAGGTACGCTTCGAAGTAACTGACATTATGGATCCTATTATGCGTCATAATTTTACTAGATAGTGACATGGGCGACATCGGTAATGTCAGGGAAGGAGGTATGAATCGACGCTGGCAATGATCCATCCTTTTAGACGAAACCCTTAATAAATGTCACAGTAGACTATTTTATCGATGTTTCCGTCCGACACCTTTGAACCACTCGTGCATAATTCGAGCGAGACGATTTTTTTTTTTTTTTTTTCTTTTTCGTAAAGTATGAAATGTTTGAACCTTCGGAATGATGATCTTCCCACTTATTACTAAGCCAAATGGGCTTACCAGGTTCGGATGCGACATAACTGACATAACAGCTGCCATCTTTGCGATCCTTGTAGTCGATTTGTGCTTTGCTAGGGCCTTCAACCGAGACAGCCAATGCACCAGCTCCTGCTTCTCTCGTCCATATGTTGAACTCGCAGGGTTCACCTTGCTCACCTCGTTCCAATCCAGGACCACCAGCGTGGACCCTGTGAGCTCCGCCGTCTCTCAATGGACCAACCGTGAATTGGAAGGGTGAGCCAGGAATGTGCATTTCCTTGTAACGAACCGAAACCGTATGAACGCCCAATTCCTTCGGTACAAATGCGACGGCATAGAGGCCATCCTCGACCTCCTTGATCTCTGCATCCTCCGTAACACCACCTGGCGAGGTAACGGTAGCTGCGAGATCGAAGGACGTTATACCGGGCATCTTGAACGTCAGCTTGCATTGACTTCCAACTTCGGTTATCGGCACGGCCTCTCTTTGCCTCTGTATTTTCTCCCTCTGACGATTGCTACCTTCACCGCTGACTTTAACGGTGAACGGTGAACCTTCCACGTGATGATCGGCAAATTTCAAATTTACTATGTAATAACCGGGCTCGGTAGGCTTGTAAGACATGTTCAGCGTGCCATCCTCGTTGTCCTTGCACTGAATCTCGACCTTGCTCGGACCTTCCATCGATAGAGACAAACCACCAAAGCCAGCGTTTCTCGTGTCAACCGAGAAGGTATTCTCGACGTGCGTCTTTCCTTCCTTTAACGCCGCACCGGATACTTTTACTTTCTTAGCATCGCCAACTTCGCGATCCTTAACGTCGATCTTGAACGGCGAGTTTGGTATGTGCTTGCCCATTCGTTTTACGGCAACGGTATGCGCACCAGCTTCTCGCGGTGTGAAAGAGACGCAGACGTTGTCGCTAGGGAGCTTTTTCAAAAAGCACGGCTCTTCCAAACCGCTCGGTGCCGTGATCGAAGCGTTCAAAGATCTTATATCCGCGTCGGGCACTTTACCAGGAAGCTGAACCTCGCTACACGATCCCACGGATATTTGATTCCTTTTACGACCCTCTCCTACAAGTTCCATAATTAATTGATAATAAACATGTTTTATATATTTAAAGAATATATTAATATTAATATTAATAATATATATTTAATATATATATATATTATTATTATTATTAGAATTATTTTATTAGATATTATTACGCGATGATCCAACGATCTATTTCCAAAAATTACCTGTAATCTTGGCGACGTATGGGCTACCCTTAATATGCTTGTCACCAAACTTAACACTGATTTTATATTCTCCAGGTGCAGTAGGTAGATAGGAGACGGAAACCGTGCCATCTTTGTTGTCGTGGCATGATATCTCTGCCTTGCTAGGACCTTCCACGGCCAATGACAAACCTCCGGCTCCTGCACCCTTCGTAGATATGGTAAAGTTTCCAGGTTCTCCACAGACACCGTAGATTAAACCAGGACCGTAGGCTGTTACGTAACCACTCGCCAAAGAATCGACGTGGAATTTGAATGGCGATCCTAACAAGGAAATAATAAATTTAATGAGGGGGAAAAAAAGAAAAAAAAATGTATATATAGAAGAGAGCGATTGATTAATTCATTTACCTTGTACATGTTCCCCGTTAAACTTTACGTAAATCTCATGAAGACCTTCCTCTCTTGGCTCATATTTGATCGATACGGTGCCATCATGATTATCCTCGATTACTGGCTTGTCCACGTTACCGCTCGGCATCTTTACCTCGGCTAAAATGGATCGAAGTATTTTTATTTTACTTATTTATTTATTTTTTTTTTTTATTTTTATTTTTTTTTTGTTTGTTTTTAATAAGCGATCAAAAATCGATCACTTGAGATAATTAATTCGTTAAGTATAAACTAGATGGATATGCCTATATTCGTAAGAAAACAAAAATAAATCAATAAAAATGATAAATAAAAAGAAGAAAAAGGAAAAGGACGCGAGAAAAATCGAGGGATAAGTTATCTCGTATAATCGAAAACCTTTTCGAGAGCTAACGTAGTAAAGGCTCTGGAAAATCAGAGGTGCAAAATCGAGCCCAGGGCCTGGCACTTCTTCCTCGTCTAAATCGACCCTCCCATAACAAATTGGTTTTTCCGGTCGATCGAACTCGCTGCAAGAACAATTCTTCAACCAGGCTCTATAAAAAGTCGACACCTCTTCCCACGTGGTCTCTATGTCGTCAAATTCGTCTTCCCAAAACATCTCGGAGGTGTTGTTAATTTCGCACTCGATCGGAACACCAAAAATGACAACGGAGAACGTTCATGAATTCCTCGAACGACGAAACGCGTCCTCGACCCGAGGAAAAACGGATCCCAAGAGGATTGATAATCTTAAAAGTCTCCAGTATGTTGATGCCGATCGATCTTAAAGAAAAAAAACCTGAACCTACGATCCGTACGATCTTAAAAGGCGCACCGATCGAATTGATCTTTCTTTATTTTTTATTTATTTTATTTATTTATTTATTTTTTATTATTCTTGGAATGAGAAAATATTGAAAGTGTATTTTATATTTCTTCGACTTTTTTCAGACTCGAAGGATTTAAAACAAAAATGCGATCGTACAAATCTAAGATCGCAAAGTTTATTGGATACTTCGAAGAACAACAGTAGCTTCGCAGACTGAAATTGATTTTATTTGTTTTTCTCTTCTTTTGAGTGTGTATATATATATATATATACACACATATGTATATATATATATATGTATATATATTTGTCCCCTTAATTTGTTTTCTTTTGAGCCGATCGAGAGAAGCGCGTCGTATGGGCGGTGATCGGAATTAATCGCGTAAAGACACGTAGATGGTGTGTCTCGTTTTTCCTACGACGTTTTTCCTCCAGCAGGCAAGAAAAGCGGCAGGTCGAGTCGTCGTCAATCGACCACACGAGGACACATCTCTGGCAAGACTGAGGAGATCGCAGCTGCCAAAGTCGCTCGGGAGCCGGACGATGGCAGCCTGATCTGCCCGGGAGACCTTCTTTCTTTTTTTTTTTTTCTTTCCTTTTTTTTATCCAGTATGTCCAACTAGCAGGAGAAGCGATTTTATATCATGTAGGGGACCACATCGTCCAACGTCTATCAAACTTCTCCCTCTCCTATTCCTAAACCTTCCACTACCAACCGACTGACACTACCACCACTCCAATGATCGTCGTATCACCTTGCCCCTCTACTCCTTCGTGTCTCCTTCGTCCTCTATTATACGAAAAGAGAATTTGCCAAATTTCATTGACACCTCTCTACGCTTCTACACCCTTTACGAACGATTAATAATAGATATAAGAGTTAAATTAAAACGTATAGGTAGATATCATAATAAATGTAATAATGTCGAAATTGTTATAAATCGTTCTCCAAAGTTTCGAACTAGAAGAGACAGATCCATTGATTTATCTTGGATGCAAGAATAAAAAAAAAAAAGAAAAAAAGCCGAGGAAGAAAGACAGAAAGAAAAAAATTTGCTCGTCTCAAGATTATATAAGAAAATTATCATGGATACGGATAGTATCCGGAATAATTCTCAAGATAGATAAGAACTAATATTTGGCGAGCTACGTCCTGGCTCCTCTTCCACGACCATTTTCATTTAACGCAGGAAGTCGTCAAACGACCGAATCGTTCTTACCAACGCAACGGTGGTGGGCAGAGCGCGCCAAAGGCAACACGACCAAGTCTAAGTCACCCTGAACTGACTGATTGCGGACAACCGTCAACCCCGAACGTTCAGCGCTTCCGTTGCATTACTCAAGAAGAACATCGTATTTTAATGATTACAAAGTCATCGATATACTACTAACCGCGAGTCCAATGTCAAAGATACATGAAAAAATCGAGTTACTCTTGGGATTATTTAATTACCTATCGTTAATTAAATCTGAACGAATGAATAACGAGCTCCCTGCTAGATAATAATACATATCTTATTCTCGACGTAATTAGATCGTACCAAGGATCACTATTACTTTTGCTTCTTCTGCTTTTCTTTCTTTTCCTTTTCTTTTTTTTTTTTTTTTTTTTTTTTTTTATTCTCGAATACACGCGATCGAGGTATTACAATTTATTTAGAAATTTTTACTTGGTTAAATATCTGACCAGCGTCAGACAATTTATTTCCTTTGATAAATTTAATACACATATATATATTTTTTTTGTATCAAATTTTCCGAAAAAGAAAAGAAAAAAGAAAAGGAAGAAGAGATTAGAAAGTCAAAACGTTTCTTTTTTACCGAACCGATTCTGCATAAAAAGAGAAAAGAATCGATATGTACTACTCATTGAATAATTTTCGTCGTTCTTATTTGTCTACAAAAAAAAAAAAAAAAAAAGAAAAAAGCAAACGATCTTATTGTATTTTTTTTTTTTTCTTTTTTTAGACTAGACCACACTTTTACCAGGGAATATATATATAATTTCGTATTTTCAACAGTCGTAAAGTAAAAAATTTTTCCAAAAATTTTCAATAAAATATTATCCGACGATTAACGGATGGCCACTCAACGCGTCAACCAATTAGAACCGATAAATGATTCGAACCATCCGTTCGCTCGTTAATCGATAACTGATCTGAAATGTTTATTTTCGTCAAAATTCTAGGATGGGGGCGGGGATGGGGGGGGGGAGGGGGAGGGGGGAGTGGCAAATACTTAAGTAAGCGAGTCAATATATATTCTCGTGTCATGAGTTAGAGTTTCGTTGAAAGAATTTCTTAGCTCGGTTAGTTGGTTAAGTCTTTGGGGTGGGTGAGGTTGGAAGTGAGAGGGCGGGGCGAGGGTCGGGAGAAAAGAAGAAGGAAAAAAGAAATAAAAGAAAAAATAAAGAAAGAAAGAAAGAAAGAAAGAAAGAAATTCATCTCGCTAACTCAAAGGAACAAAGTATGCCGTCTTACTTTTACGAGCGAATCTTTTGGCGCCGGAACCTACATCACGGGGTAAAATAAGTCGGCAAATTCTGCAAATATTCGAAGGGAACCTCTTATAATGGCCTCGTAAATATCTTTAGAGAGCTTGCTAAGATATTTTCGGGATCACATTCGGGATCGCACAGTATATAAAGTAAAGGACGGTGAGAGAGATATCCTAAGGACACCTTTCGAGATGATCCCTCCCCTATCTTATATCTTTTCTTATCTGTGATAGTTTATATAAAAAAAAAAAAAAAAAATTTTCATTCGACGTCACTTATCAAATATTTCTACGCCAGTTTATAGTTCTCTCATCCGTGTGACCGTAGAAATTTATTCAATCGATAATTCAACCGCAAAACTGAGATCGTTGAAGAAAAAAGAAAAGAAAACAGAAAAAAAAATATCTCTCACGAATTTATCTTTCAAATATTTTCTCAAGTTAAGGATTTACAATACATACGTGCGACACTTTTTAACCATTCGTGTAAGACAATAGAAATTAATTACGACGATAACAAAACACATTTCTTACAATGACGACATAAACTTTTAATTAAATTATCTTATAAGTATATTCATATTAATTCGTATGGAGGTTAAACAAATTTGAATGAGATAACGACGGAGAGTTGCTATTTAGAAAGTAATTAGCAAGATAACGAAATACGCGTACGACTATCAATAGTAATGATTTTAATTAAATTATTTTATAAATAAATATATTCAACTAGTGTCTAATAGGGGTGCTGAAGAAATTTGAAATAGATATCTTAGTTTCGAGAATAACTATTTAACAAAAAATTAACGAAAGAGATAACAAAAATACGTGGATGATAATTACGGCGCAAAGAAGATCTTGAAATGAATTATCTCATAAACGTATCCGTCTAAATTCTAATAAAAGTGTTGAATAAATTGGATCAAGATAGAGACGGAGAATTACCATCTACTATCTACAAGTAAATTAAGAAGATAACAGAATACGTGTAACGCTAATCACAACGAAAATTTTCAACCGAACTATCCTATGGAGCATATTCATATAAAATAAAAAAATAAAAAACAAATAGTTCAATAAATAGGATAGAATTATCTATTATCAAAAAAAAAACGAATTGGGAATACAACCGAAATGCGCGCACGATGTTACGAAACAAAGATCTCAAATTAAATTGCAACTCTTTCGAGAACTATATCGTGCATTCAACCGATCTCTAATGGAATCTAAAGAAATTTGAAGGAGGCGGTCAACGACGGAGGAATATTCGCATCGTGTTATAGAAATTTACAAAATGGTGAAAGTATGATAGGAAGTTCGATAATCGAGTATTAGTCAAAAATCGCGTGTAACTTGCCACGTGTCTGGAGTAAAGAGGAAAAGAAACAAAACAAACAAACAAAGAAAAAAGAGGCAAAATAAAAGAAGAAAAGGAGCAATAGTAGAAGGTGGAGGTGGAGGTGGAGGTGGAGGTGGAGGTGAGCGTGGAGGCGGATGTGGAGGTGGGTGTGGAGGTGGAGGTGGAGGTGGTAGAGGAGAGAAGGGATTGATCTTTTTATGGATTTCCGTCGACGCCGGCGGTTTCGGTTTTTGGAGCATCTTCGAGCCCGCGCATCCGAAGGCACTTAATCATCCAATATTAATATCACCCGGTCGCATTTCCGACGCATCATCGAGTACCGTACGTATACGTTCCTCCAGCTCCCTTCCTCCTCCAGCTCGACTCCTCCTCCTCTCTCTCTCTCTCTCTCTTTATCCTCTAACCGTATTTTTGGCGAAATGGTGGAACAAGCACGTTAGAGAAATCGTATGAAACCTGTCGCGTCTGTCAACTCTTCAAGCATCAACATACTTATTTATTTATTTATTTATTTATTTATTTAGAAGAAAAGATATAAGCACCGTTAATAAAAAATTACGTTCGTTTCTTTTACTTCTTTTTTGTTCTTTTTTTTTTTCTTTCTTTTTTTTTTCGATCCCTCCTCCATCCTAACTATAGATATGAGTGATCTATAAACCAACGTAAATTTGTTAACGTTGATTTGCAGTGATTTCAATGCGACGATTCGAATACGTATTATTGATTTCAAAGAATCTTGTTTATCTTGACGAATGACAACATCGAAAATTGATATAAATATTTGTCTAGGTAAATGTACGTAGGTAAATAGATTTAGATTTGCAGATAAATATAGAAAATAGATTTAGTCGTTTTTCGTGGAGGGTTCATTGCGTCATTAAATTAATGTCAAAAACATTGATTTTCCCGAAGGTTGCTTATATCGAGAGAAACGAATAAGAATGAAAGGAACATTTTTTTTCCTGATAAATCTTTAGATAACTATATTACCAATAAATAAATAAATAAATATATATATATATATATATATAAATCAATTAACAACAATATACGATGAGATAGACGACATTAAAGTTATGATAAATCACGTATAATTATAGACGAATAAAAGCGATAATTTTCATCGTGTCTCTTGTAAACGACACAAGCTCGTAACTTAGGTTATGGTCCTTTTACAAAACCCAGAACGAACAGCATGAAAACCTGTCGCGTCCATCAAATACCACCGCTATGTAGTGAGTTAGCAGGCGTACAAATCATTAATGAGGATAGAATTTGGTTGAACACGAGTAAGGTCTACAAGTGCGCATGAAAAATGTTTGGATAACGTCCAAGATATTATTCATGATTTCGAGAATTCACTGATTTATTGGGTTCATTAATTAAAAAATATCATTATTATTAAGAGATGGATGAATGATAATCGTTCGATGGTATATCCAATGTTAATAAACCACAAAAGAAATTCACGGAAATCATTGATCATCCGAAGAGAAATATTTTCAATTAATCGATCTATCCCCGAATATATTATCAATTATAATCATTCACGTACCATCGAGTTTCTTAAAATATTTGTAAACCTGCCGCTAATGATGATCCATTCGTTTATGAATTGAAGCTTACTTAAAGAATTTAAAAACAATTGATTTCAAATACGATCGAACGTTTTACCTACAACTCGAAGGACTAGTAAGCCGGTAAGTTTTTTTTTTATATCATAGAAATATCCCTATAACCCAACTAGACAAATCGTTACGAGAATGTGTAAACGTTTTAACAAAGTTAACAGTCACTTAGAGAATTTGAAAATTGTTCATTCTCTGATCATGATCATTTCGATGACAGCGATGATCTACCGCCTGGTACTCGCCTTCTCGATGGGAACATTTGTTCCGGCTGCGTCAACTATATCACCGAAATAAACTTCATCGAGGAATTCCGAGGCGCCTATCAAATGTGAAACGAATAAAAAAAAAAAAAAAAAAAAAAAAAAAGAAAAGGCTCTGGAATATCCTTTTCGATTTTTCTCGATATTCTCGTCCTCGCATTTTTATCCATTTAATTATCTATTTCTAATTTGTTTGGCGAAGAATTTTAATAGACAATATCAATATCAAATAGTTCATTGTTATAATAACTAATTATATAATATAATTGTTATTATAAATTATAGAGAAAAAAAAAATAGAAGAAAGAATAAAAGAACAAATATATGCATTACAAATACTTACACGTCACTGTACCACTGGACAATGGCAAGGGGATACCGTTCAGCCGGATACCGTTGAAGTTCTTCTTTAATAAATTCTGTTGATTGGTTGTGCTACTCTTTGTTGTAACCGTTGAACTCTCCTGTATGCTTGTGCTACGTTGTTCAACAACGTGTTGTTCTTGCCTTTGTCGAGATTTCCTTCCACGATGAGTTTTGTGAGTACTGTGTTCCCGATATTCCTCTGAGGCCTTGAAATAAAATAAATATCGAATTATCGTTATATGGGACGAATAAATTCAGTAAAGGAAACAAAATATTTCAACGGTGTTATTCATCGAAATTTTTTTCTCTTTTTCGTTTGTTTTTACAAACGTTTAGTTAATTCTTGAACGATGCTCAAGAAACTCTATGGATCAAGTTGGCGAAAAGGGGGAATGAGGAATTTCCGGAATCAAGAGGCGATGGTGCACGACACACCTCATTACGAAAGAATCTACGTATTTCTAGGCTGGTACCAAGCCAAACTGTGCAGCGTGTATAGAATTTATTATGTAACGACGACAGAATTCTTGCAAAATCTTTATCACGTGGTTTATTCGACTATAGAAAATGTACACGTCTAATTTACCAGATTTGCGGACGCGACCAACCTTTTTTGCGCGTTACGATCGTACCCAATTCTTCGTATTCCTCTAATCCTTCAAACTATCCAATAATCGATCTTATATACTTAGATCGTTTTCTATAAATAAATAAATAAATAAATAAATAGACATTGGATATACCTCTATAAAATAATAATTAAATTTTAATTTCGAAATATGAAAAATATATTTCCCATCTATTTTTCATAATGCTCATGAATCAAAAGAATCCAAATTATGGCTCGTCTGTATAATCGATCATATCAATAATATGAATTAAATAACTCCAATCTTAGAACGAGACTAAATGTGGATAACAATGCATACGTTGCATGAAATTAAAAAAAAAAGAAATAAAAAGACGAAAAATAATCAAAGAAAAGAAAAGAAAAGAAAAAAGATGAAGAAGATGAAGATGAAGAAAAATGATATGAAATTCATCGATAATAAAATTCACTATACCTTAGAGGATCTAAATCTTTCTACCAATAATTTCTAATTCGCAATAATCGTAATTGTTAGATCAGAACGATCGCCTGTTACCAAACTCACGTATCGCTCCTAACAGACTGACGATTTTCAGGCACAATGCTGAATTCGATGTTACCATAATAGATACCTAGCCCCCACCCACGTACAAATTACAAAGGGTAAAGGATAAGAAACGCGGGGAGGATTTAAACAACCAATGACACTGCTAGACATGTCCGTGAACTCGACGAATCGGAAGAAAGCTGTCGCGGCCAAAAATTCGTTCGTACAACTTTTAAGGGGTGGCAACGAACGTTCAGACGTTCAGTTCTCATCTAGACACGAACGACAAATCATCGGTCTCGTGGGTATCTTTTTTTTTTTTTTTTTTTTTATTATTAATTCATTTCTCTTTATTTATTTTTTTCTTTTCACTTCATTTCAATTCCTCGCGTCATTGTCACAAAAAAAAAAAAAAAAAGAAAAAAGAAATAAATAGAAATCGTTCTTGATAAGAGAGGAAGAAGCAACTCGTGCCAATCGTGATCGTCCAACGAGGTAAAGTTTTAAGGGTGGAAATAAGAGCGCAACCTCTCCCACCCTACATATTCTTGGACATTAATAACGCCAGGGTAGTAGTATAAACAGAGAAACGGGAAGTTGGAGATGATAAGCATAATATCCAATATCAAAGTATCCGTTGTGAATCGCGAATCGCGGTTAGTTTAAATTAAACTCTCCTCGGTAACATTAATTCACGGGCTGTCTCTTTAGTCCACCCACCGTTCCAACGGCGTACGACGTTCTTGCTTATAAATTTGGGAAAGAGACGCACTCGTACTCGAAATAGTTTATGAGGTCGCGACGATATAACGAAAAATATACGGATTGAATTTCAAATTGGGTCCGCTATCGGTATCGATCATATTCGTTATACATAATCTATACGAAAGAGAGAGAGAGAGAGAGAGAGAGAGAGAGAGAGAGAGAGAGAGAGAGAGAGAGAGAAAGATCCTTTACTTCGTGCTTCGGTCAACTTCGTTGAATTTTTGTTGTTGTTCTTTTATTTATTTACTTATTTATTTTTTGTTTCTTTTAATTCGACATTGTATCTTTATTTAATTATATACATATATATATATATATATTTTTTTTTATTTAATTCGATAGAAATATACAGAGAGAAGTTTGTAAGTATTTCCTATCGGTTGAAAGTGGCTTGAAGCACGTAATCAAAAGCGACCCACCAGTCTGTCCCTCTTCCCCTCCTCCCCCCCCCCCATCTCTCTCTCTCTCACTCTACAAAGTACTTTCAATTTTGGGTTCCATGCATGTTCGCTAATGAGACCAGGCGGAACATCACGCTTGCTCGGGCCTGACACATGCCGAAACGTTTAAATCAACGACTTCCAGTCGCGTTTGAGATCCCACCCTTCCTCCTACTCCTTCCCCTCTCTTGCTCTCTCTCTCTCTTTCCGTCTCTCCGTTTCTCCTGGTCAAACGACAGATGAGAAGAGGTAAAACGAGGGGAGGAGGATTAAAAGGGGAAATTATTTTCAGCCTTTTGAGACTTTGGTCACAGAGTGAAAACACTCTGGATCCTCTGCCAGGGCCCGTACCTATAATCTAAAAGGTTCCCTAGCTATAGATCCGATCGACGTTTGTTTATTCGACTTAGAGATTTATAGTACTGACGTCCACGTCCAACGATTATTATCCTTTTCGATGAAAATATGCTATCCTATATGCACCTTTACATCGCCATTGTTTCCTCGGCATCTGAGTTACGCCTAACAGTTCATTTATACTTATAGAGGCTGACCATACATACCATCGTTACTTTCTACTTAATCCCAAACAAATCCTATCTCCATATTCAACGATTTTTCTAATCGTAACACACACACACACACACACATACACATCCGATTATAATTAAATACTCGTATGATAGAACATTAAAAATGATATTAATTTGCGATTGTTAACAAGAGTTACGTAAAATAATTGATCCAAATTTATTCGATATTATCCAATTGATCGTATATACTTTGTAACAAATAATGCGTATATTTTTGTATTTTTGTTTTCTTTCATTTTTTTTTTTTTTGTTATTCATCGATGTCAGAGAAAATATTATCGAAACGGTAAACTCTCTTAAAGGAATCCTCGTTTCTGACATAATAATTCTGACACGAACTGTCGTCAACTTGTTCTTCGGTTTATCATTACAAGAACGATCCTATTTCTTATCTTTTCGACGATGAACGAAATCGTTGAAGGATCTCATGTTTGGAAACATGCTGGATCACTCGACGTAACACATACATATACACATATACCTACACATACACACACGCATGCAGACATGCCTGGTCGTACATACAGGAGAGAGAGAGAGAGAGAGTGAGATGCAACAGGTATTAGATACGAAAGGGTAGGAAGAAAGAAAGAGACGCATTGAGATGGTATGAACGAACGAATGAGAGAGAGAGAGAGAGAGGGAAAAAGAAAGGAAGAAAGAAAGATAGCAAGAGAGAGAGAGAGAGAGAGAGAGCTTTTACTTGATCGAATAATAACGTTGATCTTAACGCGTCGACAGGATTCCTATGATGCTAAGACGAGGAAGAATATTTCCTGCTAATATTATCAGACACTAGGTGCGATCCCGATGAGTCTTCGGAGTGGACTGTTTCCTCTGGAGACCACACGATAATATCCTGCGTCGCTACGCGTTGTCTCTATAGTTAGATACACCTCGCCTCACCCAGCCCTTCTCACCTCCTCTCACGTTAACCAAAAGATGAGATTAAGAGGGATCAGGAAGATCAAGACAAATAACGTCCCAAGATAATTTATTAAGCATCAAACACGTGTCCCCATTCTATCCGTTCATTCTTTCGACGATTATTTATTTATACGATTGTAGTATTAAACAGTAATAATTTGTGCATTTTTGAGAATAGTAAAAATATTAAATTATTGAAATCTATCATCTGTCGTATCATTCGTTGCATTTCTACGCGGTGTCATTCAATCGATTTTGCATTATTCGGTATTGAGAGATTTTTAAGGTCATATTAAATTTCTAAAATTATGATGCGACCGTCGATACGTTTTTTTTCTTTTTCTTTTTTTTTTTTTCTTAATAATTTCTAAAAATATCTTTTAAAAAATGACATTTCCATTATACGATCGATTTCTTTTAAATCGTCGGTTATTGATTATATCAAACGATCTAGATACGTATAATTGTTTATTTTTCGAGATATATTTCAGGTTAAATCATAATTTTAAAAAATCTAATAATTCCGATGACAATCGATTGAATTATTAAATAAAAATGTGAGAACCATTGGCCAAGTATATAAATTTCATCTGAGCAAGTATTTATTTATTCTTCGTGAAAATGAGAACTTCGTTCTTTCGCTTATAACCGATGTCATTGTATCCTTTACGAGCTGTTGTAAGATTATGCCAACGGCTTCTTAAATGACGAAATTTCTTCTCTGTCTCGTTCATGAGAAAATTTTACTTTCGTCCTCCCGCTAAAGTTTCTACATATCGAAAGCTTTCGTCACGATGTTAGGGCAAGGTCGTATAAATTGCAAAATGTTTCAACCGTTTTCATTTTCCGCAGAGTTTACATATGTACGTTAGAATAATTCGCAATATTTCAAACGTCATACGCCATATTTCTTTCGTCACTTTTCCGTCTGCTCGTCGTGTTAGAACCTATGATGATGATAATTCTTCCATTGAAAAAAAAAAAAAAGAGAAAAAAAATACTAGACGAATCAATTATCTACATTTCGAAAGGTAAGAAGAATTTTTATCATTTTCCTTTTTTTTTCTTTCCTTTTCGAACTTCGCTTTCATATAAGTTTATATTAAAACGAACGCACAATCTGTCTAACTAAACCAGACAAAACAAATTATAATTTAATCTAATTATCTGCATAAAAAATGAACTTCGTTTTTGTCGAACAAAAAAAAATGATAATAATAAAATAAAAATTTTACTATATATATATATATATATATCTAATTATAACAGTTAACTTATATAGTTCGTGATTTATACATATAGAATGAAATAAAAACGAATAAATATCTTAGTGGATATCTTTATAGATTTGTTTACGACAGATTAAATTGAATTTGTTCTACCTAACGTATATAATTCGTTCCAATTATTCTCGTTTTATTTAACTTGAATTTAATCGTCGTGAAAGAAAATTAGACTCGGAAAATGAATGCAGGTCTCTTGTTCCCATTTCCTTCTCATTTGCTTTGACATAATTATTGTCCACCAGTGCGGCCAGATACAGCATTAGAAACCGAAATATAAGCGGTATAAATACTTCCCCTAACGGAGCTAACTGTTATTTGTGCGCAATAATTGTTCAAAATGAACAATCAAAACGATCGCGTGAAATGCATTGATCCAATCGAGAAATTCAATATTAGTTCGATTGATAAAATAAAATTTCTTTTCGATCAATCGTAAATAAGGGACAAACGTTATCGAAATTACCAACTTGATTTTAATATCTCAATTTATAGATTTAACGAGGATTAATCGAATGTGATAAATCGTTTACTTACCGTAAAAGTATAGATCCCGTCTGGGACAGGTTGTCCTCCGAATTTAATACTAAGCGTATAGTCCCCTGCATCGGCTACCGTGTAATAAATGTTAACTGTTCCATCGCCGTTATCTTCGATATCAATGTCCACCACCTCACTGTGAAACAATATAAAAAAACGTGACATGGTTATTGACAAACATTTGCTCGCGTCGATCAACGAATAATTGTCATTTATAAGCAAAAGGATTTATTACTATTCTTAAAAAAAAAAAAAAAGAAAAAGAGAGAAGAAGAAGAAATAAAAGGAAAGGAATCGACTCATTAATTCTCTTCTTATATTATTTGCGAAATTAAATCAACATAAGGATAATGATAATCAATTTTCTCTCGAAGATATCGATTCGAGGAAAGAGAGAGAGAGAGAGAGAGAGAGAGAGAGAGAGAGAGAGAGATGGGCTGCCAAAATTGAAGGCAAAATCCGAAACATTTGATATGGCGCATGACTAATGCCCAAACAGGTGGGGACCATCGTAAAATCTCACTTATCAACGTCGAAATATTTTCTACAAATTTACTACGAATTTGCCGACAAAAAGAAAAAAAAAAAATAAAAAAGAAAGAATAAATCGATCTTGTGAAAGTCATTATCGATGAAATTGATAATTTCTTTCTATCGTCCATTTATTTTGATTCTATACTAAAACGATCCGATTATCTTCTTTCTAATAAACGGTGATTCATAAAACCGTAGCACTCTTGTATATACAAATGTCCCCCAAGTAAGTCTGCGTGTAAATCGTTTGAAATATGTTAGGAATGAAAGATAGACAAAGATAATGTTAGACAAGAGACATCGAACGAAATTCCTAAGTAGCGATTCTATGCTAGCTCACTTATGTGTTTTTGGCATGCTAACAATGGTGCCGTTAGAATTGAGGAAATGAACAAAGACAAGTATTCGATCTGGTAAGAACAAACGCGTGCCAAGAGTGAAAATACGTTAGAATAAGCAAATAAGTCTTGTAACTTTTGTCTAATTGCCAGACCACGGTAAATGACTATTAAATATTTATTTAAAAAAAAAAAAAAAAAAGGATGTAACATTAAAGAAAGATGATGCTATTTACACACACACACATTCTCTTCGGCTCGACTTGTTTGTTACTTTTTTTATTTTCGTACTGGCTTCCAAGTATCGACGGATGTAATTTGGGAACGAGACAGACAAGAGGAATCGGAACGACGAATTAGACATTTACGATTGTGCTACAGTTAAAAAAAAAAAGAAAAAAAAAAGAGAAAAAGAAGAAAGAAAAAAAAGAGGAAAGAACGTATGATTTACGATCGGTTCATGATGGGTTGCATTCGTTAGTTTTGAATATATTCCGTGAATCGAAATAAATATCTAGGTCATGCTGACGGTTATTTAAAATAAAACGAGACGATATCGTCCTGCACGATGAAACGAGAGAAAGATAGAAAGGAATGCAAGAAATAAGCGACAGGAAATATATGATACGAGGGCCACCATGTCGACTTGTCGAGTTTCCGAACATCTCTATTTTTCTACACTCACTTCTGAAAAGATTATTACTTCTTCTTCTTCTTCTTTTATTTTTTTTTTTTTTTTAGAACGATGATAAATCAGAATAAAAATAATAGCGGGATATACAAATTTTTCTTCTGCTTCTTTCATTTTTTCTTTTCTTATCTTTTCTATTTATTTCGTTTCTTTTCTTTACCTGCCTGACGTAGAACGAATGCGACAAGTGACGGCACCCCTTCCAGCATTTTCGGTATCAACCGTTATACAATATTCTTCACCCTGTGCCAAAGTATGTTGGATACCCTCCTTGATCTTACATTTCTCAGCTTTACCAGTGGAAACGCTCTGAACCAAAACTGGACTACCCGGCACTTCTTTACCGCCGTATTTCACATTGACCTTGTACCGGCCACAGTCGTCGGGCAAATAAGTGGCCTTGTATTTTCCCTCGCCTATATCCTGAACTTCGACTCTTCGGGGTGCTTGATCCGGGCCCTAAGGGATACGTTTGCGTGAATTAATAATACATCCTAGATGTATTATAAATAAAGCAATGATGACGTAATTAATATCGCTTACCAAAACTTGAACCTCGAGATCGCCGTATCCGGCTTGTGAGGTATCAACGACAAAGTCAGTTGGGAAGGAAGCGGTGCAAACAGGTGAAACGCCAGGCCCAGTTAGAAGAATTTTGTTTGGTTCGACGGTAGGTAAAACTTTAATGGCGTAAGGGCTATCATCTATTTCCTCGCCGTCGTAAGTAATACCAATTTGGACAGTACTACCGGCAGGTGGTGGCTGATATGTAACCTCGTACAATCCGTCGCTTCGGCTTTTAATTTCTGGCTTTTGCACCTGACCTTTGTCGGTCTTCAATCTAACGTCCAACTTAGCAGGTTCGCACTTGGAGGTATCAACGACGAATTTCGCTGGCACCCCCTCCCTTACCATTTCAGGCTCGAGTCCGGATCCATAGGCAACGGCGTTCTTAGCATTGCTATCCGATATTACTTGTACTTTGAAAGGGGAACCGGGTATATGCTGATCGGCGAACTTTATCGTTATGTCGTATTCTCCAGGTTCCATTGGAATATATTCTGCGCTGCATGAACCATTGTAATTGTCCTTGCACGTCATTTTGACCTCGCGAATACCCTCGATCGCTAAACCTAAACCACCGTTGCCGGCCTCTGCGAAAAAGAAAAAAAAAAAAAAAAAAAAAAAAGAAAGAAAAAAAAATAAAACGAAGATCGATATACTCGATATATTATATCTCTACGATAGATTCCTTGCGATCGATTAGAGAACACGATAGAATACCTTTAGTCTCTACGGTGAATTGATTAGCCTTGTTAACGTATCCCTTCTCTAATCCTGGACCATAAGCACGACATTTGCTAGGATCGCTGTCGCGTTTAACGTTAACTGTAAACGGCGATCCCGGCACTGGAATGTTGTCGTAAAGAATATCGATGGTATAACGTCCTTCTTCGAAAGGTGTATAACTGACACGATAAGTGCCATCTCCTTGAGGAATGATCACTTTCTCCGTCTTTCCACCGCTTGGATTGCTGATAACGCAGGACACTAAACCTTCGTCGTTCTTCATTTTAGCGATTGCTCTGGTGTCTATCGTAAATTCCGTTGGTTGCTTCAAGTACAGACCTTAAAAGGAAAGCAACAATGATTGTAACGTTTTTACTCACAATTTTTACGATTACGTTCAGCTATAGCATTATAAAATCAATTTTAATGAACTTCTCTTTCGTACAATATCACTCTATATCGATTCGGATTCTTATTTATACGCTATATACATTCTAACTATATAGATATTGTGAAGAGGTAAATCA
This sequence comes from Dolichovespula sylvestris, assembly GCA_918808275.2. Taxonomy (NCBI): domain Eukaryota; kingdom Metazoa; phylum Arthropoda; class Insecta; order Hymenoptera; family Vespidae; genus Dolichovespula; species Dolichovespula sylvestris. The sequence continues at coordinate 2,168,268 of OU964961.1, forward strand.
AAGCATCCTATGAAAAATACATTTCCTACTAATTGAAACACACTTATCTAATCATTCAGTTTTTCTTTTTTTTTTTTTTTTTTTACGATCTACGTTTTCACCCACTAGGATATCTATTTGTCGAGACTTACTCTAATATTAGTACAATAATTTATCGAAGGAAAAAAAAAAAGTAATAGTCAAAAGAACAAAACGAAAGAAAAAGAAAAAGAAAAGGAAAACATAATTAATCATTATTTAAGCATGGCACATGGCATCCTAACGAGGAATATTTTTCGACAAGCGAAAGGTAAAAAACAAAACAAAACAAAACAAAAGTAACTATCGCAAATGGGTGCAAATGAAAAATCAGCATCAACGAATTAATTCATGCATTGTATCGAACACTCCTGAGGTCACTATCAGTTCATAAGGCACCTGTATTACTAGGATCAATGGATTGCTCGTAATAACGTCCTTAAAAATTCAAATGACTATTCCAATGAAGAAATCCTTCTCCGTAATAATAAATCCAATTCGATCATAGGATTACGAGCAACCTATTTGCCGTTTCTGTTTTCTTTCTTTTTTTTTTTTTTTTTTTTTTTAATCCTTACACACGCACACTAACAATCACGGTTTTTTGGCATTCCTAAAAAACCATATTGCCCTGACGGCTTGACGATACCGTGTGGCTGAATTCCATTTCCGGTGACCTTGATTTTGGAAACGTCAGTGTCGGGAACGACGATGGCCTGGAACGGTGAGCCAGGCACGTGTTGCTCATTGAAGGTAATATTTATCCCGTAATCGCCGACCTCGGTGGGTAGGTAAGCAACGGAACAAGTGCCATCGCCGTTGTCTCGACAATTAATGGCAGCCTCGCAAGGACCCTCGACCGTAACGCCAAGCCCACCTTGGCCGGCACCCCTCGTATCGATAACAAATTCTGCTGGCTTGTTAACGACACCACGAGAAAGACCAGGACCGGAAGCCCTGACTTTGCCAGGATCAGAACCGTGAACGCAGTTGAGACGATAGGGCTGACTCGAGATTGGTTCACCGCCAAAACTGATGCCCAACAAGTACTCCCCCAATTCCGTCGGCGTAAAGTTGACCAGATAACCTTCGTGCGTCGGTAAGATGTGGGCCTTAACGCGATTACCCGATGGCGCCGTTATAGCCACTTGAAAGTCAGCGACCTTTCCAGCATCCTGCGTTATCACGCGGAACTGCTGCAGGCTGTTCACCGGTGCAGCTGTGCGGAGAGCGTTTTTACGTATGTATGACTCCTCAAGAGTCTCTCAACTATTTAACACGAGTCTTTATCGTCCCGTTCGTACCTAGCCTCGTATCGTGTCGATCATTCTACTTTGAACACGATACAACGTTTATTTGTAAATACCGACGTTTCTTACGTCATGCTCATCAATTCGTTACGAATGTAAACCTGTTGTAAATAAAACTACGCGGGGACACTAAATGGAATATTTCGATATCGATATGTTGTCCGGAATAATGACTCTTATTTGAGAAGGAATTTAATCTCAAGGCGTACGTTACGATATTATGAAATAAATATGCATCATTCGATTAATGAAATTTGAATTCGTTCGATAAAGATATAATTATCAAATGGTGTGTGTGTGTGTGTGTGTGTGTGTTTATATACTCACTAGGTTCAAGACCGTCCACTTTGATTCTGGAGACATCGATGTGCGGTTGAACATTTACCGCTATAGGACACGTAGGTACCTTGAGACCACCGTAAGAGAGATTGACAAAATAATTTCCTGGTTGAGGGGCGACGTATCCAACGCTGTATGTATTGTCCTCGTTATCGGTCAAGGAAACTGGTAATTCTCGTCCGTCTTCACCGACTATTGTCACATCCATATTGCCAGGTCCAGCCTCACGGCAATCGATATTAAAATGAGTAGGAACATTTGATTTTACACCTCTTTCGATGCCTGGCCCGAAAGCCGTAACCGCAGCTGGGTTCAAAGGTGCAGCTACCTTTACTCTGTACGGAGACTTTTTGGTAGCAACGCCACCATAATTTACCTATAATAAAATATTTCTATTATAATTAAATTTATCAAATTTATTAATCCATCGTGTCCAACACGCTCGTCCATAACTGTAAAATGATCGTTTTAATAACTCGCCATTATAACGTGCTGAGAAGCAGAAGTCGGTGTATAAGATGCTTGTATCGTCCCGTCTCGTTTGTCTTCGAGACGAACGGGAACTTGTCTACCAAAAACATCTTGAATAGCTACTTCCAAACGTGCTTGACCAGCTTTTCTAGGATCCACAACGAAATGAGTCGGTTTATCTTTCGCAACGCTATCCGGTTGAATTCCTGGACCATGTACCTCTACCTAAAAGAAAAAAAAGAAAAAAAAACACAAATTTAACAAAAACACATTGCAACGTGTACTTACATTAGAAGGTAAATAATAAAAGGTAGTTATTTCGAATGAATAAGTCTAACAAACCTTTTCAGGATCGAAGTCGGTCTTTGGTACAATATTTGCAATGTAAGGAGACGATGGTATATCTTCGTTATCGCAAAGTATATGTACGGCGTATTGTCCGGGTGCCGTTGGTAAATAGGATACGTCGGCAGTTCCATCACCGTTATCGTGACATTCGATGTTTGCTTTAGAAGGTCCCTGAATTGAGAATCCAAGAGCACCGGTTTCCCCGTTAGTATCGACGGTAAACCTGGCTGGATGCCCAACTATACCACTTTTAAGACCCGGACCAAAAGCCCAAATCGCTGACTCCTTGTATGGACCAACGTTCACTTCGAACGGAGACTTTGGTATTTCTTTACCGCCAAACGTAATCATTACTACATAACGACCTTCCTTCGTTGGTACGTAAGAACAATTATATGTGTTTGCGTCTGCCTTAGTCATCCTATGAGATATTGAACGAAAAAACATATGTATTTTTTAAGGACATATATATATACATATATAATATATATATGTATATATATTATATATACATAGTGTAGTATTGTACATGTAGTATACATGTAGTATTGTACATGTAGTATACGACACGTAGTATTGTACATGTAGTATACATGACATATATTATCATACAGTGACTCACGAAATTATTTGAGCATTTGCCATGAAATACTTTATTAATTATAATAAGTATATTATACAAGACTTACCGACATATTATTAACATTGGATGGAGGTATGACTTTCTAGATTATATAGGTATAGTTTCAAGCAAATCGAAATGTATATACAATAGTTATGATTTATTTTTTACAAACGTAACGATTGCTGAAGCCACAAAAGTATTTGAACGCATCGAACTAAGGTCTAGAATTAATGTAAACAAAGTTTTCCAGGTACTAATTGTAAACATTGATTGTCGTTAGTTGTTGTTTTATGTACATTTGTTAGTCACAGTTCAGTATTCGTGGTGAAATATTACGATATTGATCATGTATCCGAAAAGATCTGAAATTTTTGAAAGTAAGAGAATATTAATTGTCAAGTAGCGCAAAGAAGGAAAGACATACGGTGAAATAAGTAAATTATTAAATATAAATAGATATACATTACATTGTGAAAACATCGAAATCTGAAGGAATTATAAAAAAATAAATACCGTTCAGTTTCGACCAAAGAAATTAACGGAACGAGAAGGAAGAGCTTTGATCCGTGAAATAAAAAAAAGTATCCAAAGATTCCTGCTACAGAACTTGCAACGATAGTTAATCAGAACTTCAAGAAAGATGTACATCCAGAATTATGTAGAAGAATGCTACGTAAAAATGATTTTCATGCCAGGGTTCCCAGAAAAAAAAAGCCATACATTAGTGATATTAATAAGAAGAAAAGATCAAAATTCGCCAAAGAAATTTATTAGCAAAGATGATTCTTTCTGGAATAAAGTAATATTTTCAGATGAATCGAAATTTAACGTTTTTGGGTCAGACGAACGTAAGTTTGTTTGGAGACAAGCAAATACAGAGATGGAAGTGAAAAACTTGTGTGCTACGGTAAAACACGGGAGTGACTCAATTATGATCTGGGGGTGTATGGCAGCAGGTGGTAACCAGGAATTTGATCTTGTTAGAAGGAACAATGGATAAATACAAATATTTGAACATTTTGAAACAAAATTTAGAGGAAAGTGCAAGAAAATTGGGTATTTACGAAGATTTTTACTTTCAACGGGATAATGATCCTAAACATACCGCAGGAATTGTTAAGTAATGGATTATATACAATATCCCTCACGTGTTAGTCACACCACCACAAAGCCCTGATATTAATAGGATTAAACATCTATGGACAATAATAGGAAAAGGATTACAAAAATTTAACACAAAATCGAAAACAAGTTTAAAAGGCAAAATACTCGAAATATGGAGTTCCACATATCACCAAGTGTTATAGAAAAATTAGTAAAGAGTATGCATAATCGCTTACAAGATGTTATTCATGCCAAAGATGGTCCTATTAAATATTAAAAGCTCAAAAGTTACCTGTTCAAATACTTTTGTGGCTTCAGCAATCTTTATGTTTGTAAGAAATAAATCATAACTATTGTATATATAATTCGATTTGCTTGAAACTATACCTATATAATCTGGAGAGTCATACCTCCATCCAATGTTAATAATACGTCGATAAGTGTTCTATAATATACTTATTATAATTAATAAAGTATTCCATGAAAAGTGTTCAAATACTTTCGTGAGTCACTATATATATATAAGATTGAAAATCACCGATGTAATTGATTTAATTGACTTACTGTACTGTTTGATTGATGCCTCCCGGGCCAATTACTTTAATCTCTGGTACTCCTTCACCGGCGTCCTTGGTAACAACGACGAAATCTGCGGTGTCGTTAACCCTAACTCCCGTTGGTAAAAGTCCTCGGCCATAAGCTCGGCACTTCTTCGCATCGGAGACAGGGGCAACGTTCACACCAACCGGACTTCCGGGTATGAGTTTACCAGCGAAGAAGATATTGACGGAATGTAAACCAGTTACTGGAGATACGTACTCACACCTAGTAACGTCCGGGAAGATCTGACGTAATTTTACAGGCACCGTAGTTTTCGAGCCCTACGAAATAAACGCGAATCATTGCATTGTATTATACTTTTTTTTTCTCTCTTTCTCTCTCTCTCTCTCTCTCTCTCTTTCTTTTCTTACATCCAACATCGACTAAATACTTCCTCATTATGTTTTATTTCTCGTATATTTACTTGTTGATCCAAAATGATAACTTCCGGTACACCACGACCAGCGTCCTTAGTGAATATGTCGAAATAAGTAGGCCTGTTCACGACGACTCCATCGCGTTGAAGGCCTGGTCCACTTGCTGTTACTTTGCTAGGATCTCCCGCATGACCCTCAACACTGACCGTATATGGACTCTTTGGTATTTCCCTTCCGGCAAAGAGTATTTTCACTTTGTGAGGTCCTTCGATTCTTGGCGTATACGAAACGGAGTATGTAAGATTTCTATCCTTGTTGAATCTAACGTCAGCCTAGACAAATATTATATAAAATTATATACGAATGAATGAATGATTTTAAATGCGTTGGGCATAAATAAATGATTGTTATTTATTATTTATTACGTCGTAAAAAACTTTGCGATATTTTTAACTCGAGTCTGACATCGATCTAAAGACAAAATTATAAGTCAAATTACGTGAACGATTCGAAACGCATATGTACGCATGCATGCATGCACGTTTTTTTTTTTTTTATTTATTGTTTACTACGTCCTAGAACTTTTGCAATATTTTTAACCAAAAAAAAAAAAAAAAGAAGAAAGAAAGAAAAAAGGATCAAACTTATTACCGGTATGGTATTTCCTTTGGGATCTTCAACAAAGACTTCAACATTTCCCTTGCCAGCAGAAAATGTCTCGACGGTGAAATTGGCCGGTACACCGACAACCGGTCCGACTGATTCGATACCAGGTCCATATGCACGTACTCTGTGTAAAGCAAGGAGAGCGTAAGAATATAAGAAATGAAAAGCAAATTGACAAAATAACGAAAAAAAAATTAAATAAATAAATAAAAAGAAAAAAATAGATGAAAAAGAATAAGAAAACAAAAGATAAGAAAAAATACAATCGCGTTATCACACGAGTTTGTCAAACGGTTATAAGCATTATTACTTCTTTTTTTTCTTTTTTTTTTTTTTTTCGTTTTTTTTTTAATGCGGTCAATGTCCCTGCTACAATTCCTCCCGAGTTTTTTTTTTTTTTTCTTTTCGGAATTAATGATTTCTTTCCTCTTATCAAGCCTTTATTCTAATCGTAACTTCTTATCGATTATACGACTTTATTGCTAATAAATCAATGCGTTAACAGGAAACAGGAGACGACACTTTCTATTTAACAACGACAGGCTAGACTAAAAAAATAAAAATAAAAAAAAAAAATAAAGACAATTGAAATCATCTTAATAAAACGATTTGTAAACACGACGGTATATATCCGTTTATAGTTTTAATACAAGAGATATTAAACACGTACTGATTAAATCAATTCTTATAGGTATATATGTATGTATGAGAGATACATTATAATACGAAAGTCTATACGTGTGTAATAAATGTTACAGTGAGAATGTCAAAGACTCGGGACATTCCTCTTTTTTTTTTTTTTTTCTTTTACTCGTGAAATTACGCGTAAAAGTTTTGTAGATAAAAATGTGATAAAAAAATTCAAAGTAAAATGATCTTTTCCCATTATTTCTTTTTAAATAATTTTTTTTTCTCATGTTAATGGTTAATAAATTTGCAAACGTTTACCCTTACTCGTGAGAACAAACGCATTTATATTATCGCACATTTAAACGCACTTTGTTCGATATTTATGGCGTCACAAGCGATTTCACAACATATACCAAATCTAATAAAAAGCTCGTGATGTCACACGCATTAGAGAAAATCAAAACAAGAACAAAGAACAAAACAAAACAAAACGAGATAAGAGGGAAGACAAAAAAAAATAAAAAATAAAAAAGGAACAAAGAATAGAGACAAAACGAAAGAAAAAAAAAAAAAAAAAAAAAAAAAAAGAGAGAAAAAAACCAACAACAAAATTTAAACGAATAGAAAGTATTATGAAATTGGAACGTATGAGAGCGTGTGAACAAAAAAGTGAGGAAAAAAGAAATTAGAATGAGAAAAAAAAAATTACCAGTAAAAAAAAAAAAAAAAAAGAAAAAAAATCGCTCTTGATCGATCTGAATTTCACGGCTAAAAAAGGCAGGGCGATTAATTGCATAAAACTAATAATACGATATGTTTGTAAATTTATGAATACGTGTGAATATATAATAGTATAGATTATACGCATGTCAAGACATCGTTGCTGCGCAACTTACCGCGGAGGGGGGATGCTGCGACCGAGAAATGAAATAAATTTATTAATTAGACATTTTGATTCGGTATTGAAAAATACGTTTTATCTACACCCCTCGTGTGTGTGTGTGTGTGTGTGTATATATATATATATATATATACACACATATATATATATATACACACACATATATTTACTACGATAGAATGAAATACATATCTGTCGTATCTTCCCAAGAAAAGGAAAAAATGAATAAAAAAGAATAAAAAAGAAAGAAAGAAAGAAAGAAAAGATAATAACAATAAAAAATTAAAAAGAAAAGAAAAGACAATTCGTTAATAGGTCTGGAACGATCGACAATCATTGTGTACAACAAAAAAATGTTGTTCTTACTTTATCGAACAACTTCGATAAGTACAATTGATAGTCTCAGACCTATCCATTATCAAAGGTATAGAAAAAGATGCACGTAAAGAGAGACTAAATCACAAAATACAAAAGTAATCTGATACAAGGACAAGGAGAAAGAAAGAGAGAGAGAGAGAGAGATAGATAGATAGATAGATAGATAGATAGAGAGAGAGAGAGAATCGAGGATTCAAAATAACATATCAGGTGGCACTTCTCACTCTAATAAATGCATCAAAATGTAAGATAGGAAGGAGACAAAAGAAAAAAAAAATAAATAGATCAAATTGCAGGATGTGTAGGTAAATCAAATTGTCCTTACCTATTTGGATTGGTACGGGGTCTCAAAGGTGCACCTTGTTTCAATTTAGCGTTGGGATATTGGGAGAGATACGTCATCATCGACATCTCGTCGATGTTGGGATTAACCATCTCTTCTGGTTTTATCAGCTACGATAAGAAATAGTGCCTTATTAATTTAATCTTAATAAAGATATTCATCGATTGACGAAAAATCAAAATAAAAAAAGAAGAAGAAGAAGAGGAAGAGGAAGAGGAAGAAAATTAATTTTATTTGAACGAACCTGAGGTATGTTGAGCCAATCATCAGCCAAGCCCATAGCTTCTGATGCATTTTGTACCGCATCCTTCGGATTCCAATCTTGCCAATCCGGACATAGACCTGGTGCAACCGCATCAACGAGAGCACCGACGGCTCGGCCGTCGTTCCAATCGGAAGTGAAATTCGTGATTGGTAAATTTGGAACTTTTGATTGGACCCAATGCATCAGTCTTTGTTTTGGTGTCGCTCCTTTGTCGTAATTGTCTCCATCTTCTCCATCCCACATCGTCATCGAAATCGAATAATGAAGAATCAACGTCCATATTAATCCTAATATCAATTTCAATTTGCAGTCGACGATGTCCGTGGAATCTGCGAATTATATATATACATACATATTTTTTATTTTTAAATAATAATAAAATATACTTAAAGAAGATATATACATACATATCTTTTATTTTTAAATAATAATAAAATATACTTAAAGAAGATAAAAAATTAATTGTCGGAGAAATTTTCGTTCAAAATTTGATTAAGAGAATAAGATTTTGATGACTTTTGTAATAAACATCGTTCGGAAAAATAATAAACTAATCGATGCTTGTACATTACATATCACAAAATTAGCATCGAACAGTGTAATTATCGCGATAACATAGAAATGGTTATTTTTAGTATCGACTAAGGTAACGATCTTGATCACGGGAAATAACAATGAGATGATGGAACTACGTGAGAATAATACTTGCGTAACTTGCTCGTACAAAAATCGAAAATCACCACACCTAGGATGAAATCATAAACGCGCGTGTGTGTGTGTGTGTGTGTGTGAGAGAGAGAGAGAGGAGCTTACGCGTGTCAAACCTTTCGAGATAATAATTTTCAAAACAAACGCTTCCTCGGTTGACTTCCTCGTTCCTTCTCCAATCTCAAAATAGTACTTAAACGTGAACGTGATCTTGCTTAGAACGGCCAACACGTATCTACCTAAGCGTATTATCCAAACGAAGAAAATCTATTTTTGTCTATACGTCACGTGAGTCCTCCATAAAAACACGACAGATATTATAATACGAGTGAAAAAGATCATAAGGAAAAGTAATTTTGGCAAATCTTAAGTCGCAATTAATTTGGATCTTCGGCAATTCGGCATTAAATCTCTGTCGTGGTCCAGAGAGCGTAGGTATACATTTGGCAAACTCGTAATGCAACATATCGTCGGACAAAAAGTTTGGCCTGTTAAAGTGGGAATCCGCTGATGGATGATGACTCAGATGGATTATTTTCAGCGAGGCTTGCGGTTACAATTGATCGCAATATAAACGTCGTTTGAGAAAGCAAAAATAAGAAAGAAATTAAAAAATAAAAAAAAAT
>OU964961.1:2182976-2240476 GCA_918808275.2 Dolichovespula sylvestris
ATAGACAACGTGATTGATTTTCCAATTTTTCCCTTCCACGACATATATACAACTGTATTACGATAGATATATCTTTTGTATTCTAAGATAATTTGGACGTATCGAATAAAACGGATACATGGAAGCCAAGGGCGAGAAGAGATTGTAGTGCTCCTGCCGGTAACGATGACGTAATGAAGTAGTTTTGATATGATAAAAATTACGGCGGTATTACGTGTCTAAATGACGATGACCAAGAGCCCCGGAACAGGATGGCCGTGTCCCACAACAGCATCACTCTTTTGCTCTCTAATATTGTATAGTATAGTATTATAGTGTAGTATAGTGTATACATATATATATGTGTATATATATATATATATATAACTACTAAACGTATCTTGCCTTGATCTTTTGATATAAATCTCGAAACTCGTGGCATTATTTAGTTTCGCTTTTTCTAAAGTATTTAACTATTTCAATATACTAATAAGTATATTACGTCAATTATAATTAATACATTTATTATATGTATAATATATATTATATAAATATATATATATATATATATGTATGTAATATTTAAAAGAAATATACGAAATTTATTATACCACAATATTAACATATCAATAAACTAAAATCAGATATATATAATATAATAGTATATAAATTATATTAAAGAGAAAAACAGAGATATAGAAAGTATCTATATGAATATATATACATATATCTGTGTGTATATATATAATTCGTATTATATATATATATATATATATATATATATATATATATTCGTATAAGAAATATACGGAATTTATTATATCACAATACTAATATATTAATAAATTAAAATAAAATATATATAATATAATAATATATGTCGTATTAAAGAGAGGAGGAGGGAGAGGGAGAGAGAGAGAGAGAGAGAGAGTATCGCTATTGATAACCGCATACTTCTAGATGTGTCTCTAATTGCGTCTATGATGTCACTCGAAAACCGTTATAATCGATAAACACACTGTATATACTCAAATTACTGAGAGACGAACGATTCTTTTGGAATCATATAGAATCGACGACTCGGCGAAAGTGTTCAGGGTTAAAAGATTTCTTGCTGACGAAACGTCTCGAATTTTGCATCGTTAGGTGTTCGACGAAAACCGTCGAATATCTAAGTATCGGAAGAAATAAAATATCATACAAGAAAAAAATGAAAAATACCAAAGATACATACGTAACCGTCATTGAAATAATTTCTTTTTTTTTTCCTTTCGTTTTTTCATTTCTCTTCTTTTTTCTTTCTTTCTTTTTTTTTTTTTTTTTTCTTATCAACCTCGTATGAGATAAGAAAAAAAAAGGATTAATCACGCACCTCTCAAAGAGTGATACATGCAATAAAAATTACTGTGACTTATAGCAAGAACGACTTTAACTCTGATTCCGTGTCGATCGTCCGATAGTTTCAATCTTCACGTTCTGGCAGACGCGTCTATACGGTTATCAAACCACAATGTCAATGTCAAAGCCAATAACTCCGACCGAAGAGAGCCTATAACTATTATTACACACGTACATACATGCATACATACATACATATGTGTGTATATATATATATATATATATATATATATATATATATATATCGGCGCGTCTTGTCTAACGATGAACGATTGTCAGTTTACTTTGTAAAAAAAGAAATAATGATAAAAAGAATGTTTTCGTTTGTAGGAATTACCAGAAAAGGGAAGAAATGTTCTTCCAAAGAAACAATAACAATTTCGATAAGATAGTATCAATACATAAGTAGATTCCTTCTCTTTCAGATTTACATACGTCAAATTAACAAGAAAGTAAGATGTGTGTATGTGTATCACCTTCAACATTAATTCAGAACAAGTAATGACAAAACACAAATGAATATATATATATATATATATATATATATATATATATATATTTATATATTTTTTCATTTGTATATATTTGTGTATATACATACAAACATACATATATACATACATGTACATATATATGGATGATAATGTTGGTACATTATCATTGAAATATTGTTATTATAACATCGAGAAGAAGGACGGATCAATCAATGTTTTCCGTCCCATCTTCAGAAAGAGATACACCACGCGGTGCGTTCTCGCGTATGCGTGGCGGGCGCGCGCCTGCGTGTTCGGCGAATAAGACAACAACAACAACAACAACAGTAGTGTACGATAATGTATGATAGATAGAATTTGGAAATTTTCCACGCGCGTGCGTTCGAAGAGTAAACGAAATTCTGGCCACCCATGTAAGAAGCATTATCACGTTTATAACGACAGATAGTTAGGTAGGTAGATAGGTAGGTAAAGGCTAGAGATAGAGACGATAGATTTACAAAAGAAAAAGAGAGAGAGAGAGAGAGAGAGAGAGAGAGAGAGAGAGAGAGAAAGATTTTAGTTCACTCACCGATACTGACGATACGTATACCCTCGTCCTCCAAAAATTTTAATGCCACCGAGACATTTTCCAATTTCTGTGACCGAAAGGTAGGTCTTTGATTATGTTTAGGTAATCGTTTTTGAGAGAGCACCTCGATCAGGCTGACCAATTTGAGACCGTCCGACAGGTCGCACTCGAGGTCGTCTATGTTCTTGTTGATGGCCTTGAGATGTTCGTTCGCCCATCTCGTAAAGGTGTTCTGTTGTATACGCTTCCACTGTGCATCCTCGGCCAGCTCGCGTTCGACCATCTCGCACTCTTCCTCCTCGGAGTTCTCGCACTTGACTGACTTATCATTCTGATTCATTTTATCGGCCGGCTCACTGTTGCTGATGGTGGTGGTGATGGTGATGGTGGTGACGGCAGCGGTGGTGGTGGTGGTGGTGGTAACCGGGCACCCTGTTAACAGGCAGTAGTCATGGTGGGGAGAGGAATGTTAACGCTACCTCTCACTCTCTCAATCTATACATACGTATATCTTATATGTATTAATATCTGTGTGTGTGTGTGTGTGTGTGTGTGTGTGTGTGTGTGTGTACAAACATGTATTTATTTACTTTGTGTGTATCGATGAGCGATCGTTCAATGTAGTAGTGACGTCAGTTCTCCGAGAAATACCGACGGCGTTTCTCGGATCAGCTGGAGAAACTCGTGAGGCGTGTGCGCGCAATCTGTCGAGTAATCCTGGAGCTCGCTGGAGTTTCAGACCCGTCTTTATCCTCTTCCTCTCTATCTCTCTATTCGTTATACACTCCCCGTTTACTATCGGATCCTCTCCTTACGTGGTACCACGACCGAGACCAGTTTTCACGAGTACAAAGATACGTTCGGAGCCTTCTCTGAAACTTAAAACGTTTTATTCCACGTTAGCGATATGGGACACGTTTAAATGTGCACGCCTAAGCGTACGTTTACGTGCGTGCACTCGACGAGGTGAGGTCAGGGTTGGTTGAATCGATGAACCTTTTTTATTTTTTATTTTTTTTTTTTCCTTTTTCTCTTTTCTGTTCTTTTTTTTTTTTTCTTCTTCTTCTTCCATTCGGGACAGTGAAAGTCTCATCTGCACGGTGTTGCAATTTTTATTAACGTTTTATCTTTTTTCTCATGCGTCGCGTCAAAAAAAAAAAAAAAAAAAAAGAAAAAAAGGAATCAATTAATTAAACTTTCGATTTGCTGTGGCATCGATAATGCTCGAATGTAAACTTCGTTAAGTTCGCGTGATAGTCTCGTACGAGACGAACTCTACATGAAAACGATTCGTAAAGATCCTCGTTTCGATAAATAATAAAACGGGTACCATTCGAATCCATGACATAGAGATGCAAATCTTGGTTTGACTTAGAATACCCCATCCGCTAAGGCTCAGTGCCAAGATATTTTTGGGATATGAAGATATATCCGATTTTTTCCCAAGGTCTAATATTACGAGCTAAGGGTAGACTTTGTAATCATTCTACTTCGAAGATCTGTGTTATGATTGTGAGACTTTCGCTAATCGTTAGTATATCTTATTAGATAAAAGAATGATACACACACACACGCGCGCGCGTTGTATGATCATTTACAAACCAATAATAATAACGTTCGTCATTTTAATTCGAATCGTAGAAATATTAAATCTAATTATATTTCTCAATAATCCAATCAATGTTTCTCTCTCTCTCTCTCCCTCTCCCCCTCTCTCTCGCAAAATAAACACGCTATATCTAGAAAAACATTATTCCATTTCTAACATATTTTCATATCGATCGTTAATCACGTTCACATTAATTAAAGTAACAATCATTGGACGTTAGAAATTAAAGGGTTACAATTACATATATATGAAGAATTGAACCCGAATCCGAGAGAGTTAGAAAGTACACTTATCCAATAATAGAGCAGTTTAAAAATAGACACGACGATTCATTCTTTTTTATTTTTAACAAAAGTAACATCTATTCGTGGAAATACTGATGGAAAATAATAATAATCGATCTTCGAACGGGTAAACAGAAATCTTTCCAACAAAATAAAGTTGACCGAATGACCGAAGGAACGTAAATAAAAAAAAAAAAAAAAAAAAAAAAAAAAAAAAAAAAAAAACAAAGATAACAGAAAGAAGAAAAGGAGAAAAGACGAAAGGAAGAATTTCACGTACGAATCGAATCCGATGGATTACGATTGACAAATTTAAAAATATCATCGCCAAAAAACATGAGAATATTTTCGCGGGAATCCTATTTAAATTTCACAGTATAAATAGTGAGATAGAGAGGAAGAGAAAGAGAGAGAGAGAGAGAGAGAGAGATAGAGAAAACTTTGACAGAATGAAAGAGAAGAACGATATGATGTTCGCACGGCACTTAACTTAATTAAACGCACTTAATAAAATTTTATAATTTTAATGATACAATCGTGTGTGTGTGTGTGTGTCCGAGACTCTCTCTCTCTCTCTCTCTCTCTCTCTCTCTCTCTCTCTCTCTCTCTTTCTCCTTTTCTCTCTTTCTCAGTCGAATGAAGAAATAAATCTTAAACGTACACGCGCACATATACACGTAAACACAAGAGTGCACACGCGCGATTACAAATCCACGCATATTTTTACATACATATTTACGTACACAGATATAACAATCGTTCACCGACGTATTTTCAGGGGAGAAATATGTAAGTAAATAAGTAAGTAAATAAGTAAGTAAGTAAATAATTAACTAACTAAGCAACTAACTAACTGAGTAACTAAGTAAACAAGTAAGCAAGTAAGCAAGCAAATAAATATGTATGTATGTATGTAAGTAAGTAAGTAAGTAAGTAAGTAAGTAAGAAAGTAAGGTATCCTCTCAGTTCGTACGTTTCGAGCGTTACTGTTTTCGCGGTGGCTTACAGCGGTTTACTGACGTTTACTGGCGCCGAATCGGGAGAGAGAAGACATCGAAGGTAGTTACTCCGCGCGTTCTAAGGTTCTCCAAGAATAGTTCGCGGTCCCTCGCCTTCGGCATCCTCGGCCCTCGCTGAGGGGTGAGGGGCTGTTCTATATATACACGCGTGAATCTCTTCTTCCTCTAATTCTCCCTCTCCCACCCCCCCCTCCTCCACCTCCACCTCCACCTCCTTCTCTTTCTCTTTCCGCCACCTCCACCTCTTTTCTCCTCCACCATTAACACCACCCACCCCCTCCCACCCCGCGACCCTACTTTTTTATATTTCTTTCACTCTTATTACCAATCGTATATACCTTTCTCTATTATCTCCTTCTCTTTCGCCTAATCTAATCGTTTAAACGTAATATTCCTTTGTAAGTACGTACATATTTATATGTTATATTCGTAGAAACATCTGAGTTAGGATCGTAGACGGAGGGTATAGAGTCGTTCGAGAACATCCCGGTGGTGAGAAATATCGTTGCGATACCGTCGATGACTCCTCGTTCTCTTACGTAGATCGTTGCGTATTGCATGACTCCATTGACGATGATAGAAGCTGCAAAGTAATTCCCGTTGAACTCGTCATATCTTTTTTTCTTTTTATTTTTTATTTATTTATTTCTTTATTTATTTATTTATTTATTATTTTTTTTTTTTTCTATTCAAAACGAACCAACGTATCGGAGAAAAATTGTACGTATTAAACGAATAAATACTTCTTGTATACGAAAGAAAATAACGATGTTTTTTTTTTCAAAGAATGTATTTATTCTAACTATTTTAATGACCCAAATACTACAGTTTCTCTATTTTTGAGACAATTGAAATACGAACGATTGATTCTCATAGGAAGTGTTATACACTTAACAATTTTCTTCTTCTTTTCTTTGTAATCTTTTTATTTCTACGGTTTACCAAAGATTTAATAATAATACAAAAAAAATAAAATAAAAGACCTGTGACACTGTACGTTGTTTTACTATGTAAGAATCATTAAAGGCAGGTTGACCTATTAACACGTATCAACCAGAATATATTGTATACGTAACATACATACATATATGTATATATATATATATATATATATATATATATATATATATATATGTACGTATGTATGTATATACGAGAGTAAGTAAAATAAGGAATGTGTTGGGTGTAGTTTTAAAACCGTTACCCATATATGGACTTGCCATGGAAGCAAGTAAACGCCAAAGATATATATATATATATATATATATATATATATATATATATGTGTGTGTGTACTCTTGCAAGTTTTAAACTCATCGAGTCTTGTAAACCATACAAGGACGAAGAACGATCTACGCGCTTTTATCGTCTCGTTCTTTCGTAATTACCATCGTAAAACTGTTTTTCTTACGAACATAATGAAACTTATTTCATTCGTTTATTCGAACGACATTGAATTTGTTAGTTAACCAAAATTAAACAACATCGTGGAATCTCGTTTTATGGCTTATATCGTTCGGAACACGAAATAAATAGATAAATTGATAATAACGAATTCATACAAAAGATTATTGGAAAAAGATTAATTGATTCGTTTACTTACCTCTCCGAGACAAATATCTTTTATTCGAGAAGATCCATTCGAATGTTACCAAACGTTTCGGAAACGCACATCAGAACGTTATTTCAAATATTCTCTTTGAATATTTTCGCGCCTCCTCGTGCGTTCCGCAATTTTGTTTCTCTGAAAGCTCCGGAGATGGCGCGGAGAATCGTATAAACGTTCGTCGTGAGAAAAAATGCTTTTTTCTTGGAATATATGTCATACTTGACACTATTGATCCCTGTAAAAGAAAATGACTTTGCGATGATATAGTACGTAACATATATATATATATATATATATATATATATATATATATATATATATATATATATAACGTATGACGATACAAACATATACATATAACACATATACGTTTTCATGTGCATTCAATTAATGCATCCACGATAAAATATCGATCGTAAAATTAGACAAAAGAAATGAATTAGAAAATCGATAGGAAATGAAAAGTGACGATAGCGGACAAAAAGAAAACTGTGAATCGAGCCGCAGATATATTTAGTGAAAAATTGGACGAGTATGAAATCACTTCCGGTTACGGCAACAAATCGATTCAATCGTGCAACCTCATTTTTACTAAGAGATCCTTTGTTTCCAACTTCATTTGACTAAATCGATAAAGCGAGTATATATATATATATATGTATATATTATCGTTGCAATCGAGCACGCGAAGAGAAATATACGGGTTATTCGTCGAGAAAATCTAACGTCGAGACTTGTCGAGAAAAAAAATGAAAGTAAAGAATATTATCGGCTTACCTTTCGTTTAATCATTTTTCGTATCCTTTTGTAAAACTCGAAGCACAAAGGAGAGATTGTCCCCTCCCCTCCCCTCTCTTTCCCTAACCACGACATCGTTCACTCGAGGTTTACGAACACGCGAAAAATAAGCTACTTTACCGACCGTCCGGCTGGCAACACATTCGTGTTTCAAGAGGAACGCATCAATGTGGCGAGATCGGTTGGGAGTACGTCGTACGTGAATATTGGCGAATGAAAGTGGAAGAAGTTTTAATCGTTGATAAAGAAAATTAAAAAAATAAAAATAAAAACAAGCAAACGTAATATTGCAACGACGAACGCGTCGAAGAATCGCGGGTGTCGATGAGTTGGATCGTCGCGTACAAAGGTACGAGCTTTATTAATAAAGACTTTGCATCGAGGTTTTTCCCAAAGGAAAAAGGAAGAAAAGGGAAGGCGAACGAGAATAATTGATATCGTCGTTGGGTAAAGGAGATAAAGAATAATAAATACGGGGAAAGGAATAAAAATATAAAGATACCGAAGAAAGAAGGAAAAAGAAAGAATAAGAAGACAGGAAGGGATAGACAGAGAGAGAGAGAGAGAGAGAGAGAGAGAGAGAGAGAGAGAGAGAGAGAGAGAGAGAGAGAGAGAGAGGGGAGAAAGAGAGAGAGAGAAAGGAAAGAGGAAGAAAGGAGTGAAACGGAAGAAAGGTAGGAGGCAAAGGGGGCGCCTGTGTAGAGTGGTCGTGCGTCTGCTGCTGGTGTGGTGGTAGTGCGCGCGTTGTAAGCCCCGAAATTCGGTGATCGAAAGGAAAAGGGAAAAGAAAAAGGAAGAGGTGGTGCCAAGTCGGCCGGGTTGAAAAGAAGAACGAATCGACGGACATAATACGGCGATCCGTGAAGTCCGATGTCTAGTGCTGAGGTGGTGGAGAGTTCCGTTGACCCCCCAGCCAAGAAGCGACGCGTTGCTGCCACAACGGGAGGTGCCGACGACTCCGCGACGATCGCAGACATGGCGAAAAACGGCTCGACGTCCCGGGCTCCCGCCGAAATCGACGAGAGCCTTTATTCCAGGCAGCTCTATGTCCTTGGCCACGATGCAATGCGTCGTATGGCAACGTCTGACGTCCTGATTTCTGGATTAGGTGGCCTTGGTGTAGAGGTCGCAAAGAATGTCATCCTTGGCGGTGTCAAATCTGTCACATTGCACGACGATGCCGTATGTCAACTCTCAGATCTTGGTTCACAATTTTATCTCACCGAGGAGGATATAGGTAAGTAGTGGTAGTAGTAATAGTAACGCATGATCTACAATTATTTAAGAATGCTTGCATCTCCGGACTTGTCGTTTTAGTTTTAACGAGATCTGAAAAATTCATCTTATAATAATTATCATTTTTAGGTAAAAATCGTGCAGCAGCCTGTTGTCAACGTCTCTCGGAGCTTAACAACTATGTCCCTACTTCTTATTATTCCGGGCCGTTAACGGAATCCTTTATCAAGAAATTTAGAGTCGTCGTTCTGTCTGAAACTCCTCTTTCCGGACAATTACGCATTTCTCAAATAACCCATGAGAACGATATAGCGCTTATTATAGCGGACACCCGTGGTCTCTTCTCTCAGGTATTCTGTGATTTTGGTAATTCATTCACTGTTGTAGACACCAATGGTGAACCGCCTGTGAGTGCTATGATTGCTAGTATTTCAAAGGATTCAGAAGGAGTCATTACGTGTTTAGATGATACACGTCATGGTATGGAAGATGGCGATTACGTAACCTTCTCAGAGATTCAAGGCATGACCGAGCTTAATGGTTGTGAACCTAAAAAGATAAAAGTACTTGGGCCGTACACCTTTAGCATCGGTGATACTTCTACGTATTCAGAATATATAAGAGGTGGAATTGTAACGCAAGTTAAGATACCAAAATCATTGCATTTTCTACCGCTTGACGAAGCTTTGAAAAAACCGGAATTCTTAGTAACAGATTATGGAAAATTCGATTATCCTAAACAATTGCATTTAGCATTTAAAGCTTTAGATAGCTACCGTGAGAGCGAGGGAAGAATGCCTAGACCGTGGAATCAAGAAGATGCTGACGCATTTATTGCCATCGTAGAAAATATTAAAAAAGAAACGGAGGATGATATCGAGATCAATAACGATTTAATGACAACGTTTGCTAAAATCTCTGCCGGTGATTTGAATCCTATGAATGCTACAATAGGCGGAATTGTAGCTCAAGAAGTAATGAAAGCTTGCACTGGAAAATTCCATCCTATATATCAATGGTTGTACTTTGACGCCATCGAATGTCTGCCTAAAGATCAACCTAAAGAAAAAGATTGCAGTCCCCTCGGTACGCGTTACGATCGACAAATAGCTGTTTTTGGAAGACCATTCCAATCCAAAATCGGTAGCCTAAAATATTTTGTTGTTGGAGCAGGAGCCATTGGTTGTGAGCTTTTAAAGAATTTTGCTATGATCGGTGTCGGCTCAGAAAATGGCTACGTTACCGTAACAGATATGGACCTGATAGAAAAGTCGAATTTGAATAGACAATTTTTGTTCAGACCATCCGATGTGCAAAGATCGAAATCGTCTACTGCTGCAAGAGTTATCAAGGGAATGAATCCCGACATGAAAGTCATCGCTCATGAAAATAGAGTTTGTGCAGAAACAGAAAAGATATACAATGATGAATTCTTTGAGGATCTTGATGGAGTTGCTAATGCCTTGGATAATGTTAATGCACGCATTTATATGGATCGTCGATGTGTCTATTATCGTAAATCTCTGTTGGAATCTGGTACATTAGGTACAAAGGGTAACACTCAAGTAGTTGTCCCATTTTTAACCGAATCATATAGTTCCTCGCAAGATCCGCCAGAAAAAAGTATACCAATTTGTACTTTAAAGAATTTCCCCAATGCAATAGAACATACTCTACAATGGGCTAGAGATTATTTCGAAGGTTTATTCAGACAAGCCGCCGAAAATGCTGCTCAATATATATCCGATTCTCAGTTTGTAGAAAGAACCTTGAAACTGCCTGGTACACAACCACTAGAAGTACTAGAAACTGTTAAAACTGCATTGATAGACGAAAGACCTAAAACATTTGCGGATTGCGTTGCATGGGCTCGTTGTCATTGGCAGGAGCAATATAGTAATCAAATCAGACAGTTACTTTTTAACTTTCCGCCGGATCAAGTAACATCGAGCGGACAACTATTTTGGTCTGGACCAAAACGTTGCCCCGATCCCTTGATTTTTGATGTAAACAATACTTTGCATATGGATTATATAATTGCTGCTGCGAATCTAAAGGCGAAAGTCTATGGAATTAAAACTAATCGGGATCGTGAAGAAATTGCTAAAATTGTCTCTACCGTTCAAGTACCAGAGTTCACTCCAAAGTCAGGTGTCAAAATAGCAGAAACAGATTCTCAAGTTCAAGTATCCAATGGCAGTGGAAATATTGATCATGAAAGGCTAAACCAGTTACAAGAAGAACTGCCAAAAGTTGAAGAACTCAATGGGTTGGTACTGTATCCTCAGGAATTTGAGAAAGATGATGATTCTAATTTCCATATAGACTTCATTGTGGCGGCATCAAATTTACGTGCTACTAACTACAAAATTGCACCTGCAGATAGGCATAAGAGTAAGCTTATAGCTGGAAAGATTATTCCAGCCATAGCTACCACAACATCTGTAGTAGCTGGACTGGTATGCCTAGAGTTATATAAATTAACTAGAGGTGTTAGAGACTTATCTGTTTATAAAAATGGTTTTGTTAATCTGGCCTTACCATTCTTTGGATTCTCTGAACCTATTTCTGCACCTAAATTAAAATATTATGATACAGAATGGACATTATGGGATCGATTCGAAGTAAGAGGAGAACTTACGCTCAAAGAATTCTTAAATTATTTCAAAAAGCATCATAATCTCGAAGTCACTATGCTATCTCAAGGTGTATGCATGCTATATTCATTCTTTATGCCAAAACCAAAATGCGAAGAGCGTATGGGCCTATTGATGTCTGAGGTTGTCAAGAAAGTATCAAAGAAAAAATTGGAGCCACATGTAAGAGCATTGGTATTTGAACTCTGCTGTAATGATGCCGAAGGAAACGACGTTGAAGTCCCATATGTACGCTACACTTTAGCCTGACTCTCCTTGAACATTCGCCAGTAAACAAGAAAAATGTCTACTTAATTGACTTAGCCTTAGTGATTTTTACAAATTTCTATTTTGCAATGCTGATACAGGAGGTAATTGATTTTTTGTCTTTGTATAAGATGTAAGGTTCATAAAATAAGAATACAAGTTTATTTCTTTTGTCAGCGCTTGGTAGCATTTTCAGTGCTTGAATGTATCTTACTCAGACGATCCCCCCTTCATTTACTGGTTTAAACTAAGAGATTCTAAATTTTGAGATCATGCTTTTTATTATCATATTTTTCTACTATTTTGCTACTCTTTAAAACTTATCACTTAATTCATTCATTATTCCTTTGTGTAATTGAATAAATTTAGATACTTAACTATCTAAGTTTCACATATTATCTCACAGAGGACAACATTACAGTAAACTCATAAACAGAAAAAATAAATAAATAAATAAAACTAGAAGCATTTACAATCTCATATAAAACATTCAGTGCGAGTTACAAATGTGCGAATTACAAAAATAATAAATGTGTTAATATTATATGTGAGCTTGAAATTTGCCATGAAGTTTACGTGAGAATAATATTTTTAACGATTAATGTGAAGCTGAAAGAGTGTCCTAGATATTATCAAATTTATAGAAAGATAATCTCATGGTGCGAACAGTCGTGGCTTTAAAGAAGTAATATTTAAAAAGAAATAATTGTTAGATTTAAAAAAATAAAAAAAGGGAATCATCATGGTAAGAGCATTCTTATTATCTGACTTTACTATTTTATATATAACAGTAAATTGTAAATTATTAGCCAATATACTTGCAATATATTCTTAGAGAGACGTCACAATTGCAATTAATACATTTAATAGATGTGAACAAAAAATACAGTGTAGAGTAGCAGAGATAAAATATCTTTCCTCTTATCTTATTTTTTTTTCCCATTACAATAACAGTTTACGTGTATGCACAGAAAGGATGTGCCCTTTTTGTTAGTCCCTTTTTCTTTTCACGCTTTTATATATTTAACATGAAATTCGTGCGATTAAAGTAATATGCAGAATAAATATAACGGTGAATTTTGTCTATATCCGCTTAGTAAAAAAAAAAAAAAGTTATTACGACATAATGGACGAACAATTTTGATCGAAGCTCCATTGTGATTGATTAAACTTGGTAGATAAGAGTAGAAAAAAATGGAAAACATGCATTTGAGAAAACCTTCAAAACGAAAAAAAAAAACTAAAAAAAAAAGAGACAAGAAAGAAAAAAAATTACACGTCACACCAAGGATGTCAGGAAAGAAGATATTTTAATTTTAGAAGAATCCAGATATTTATTGTATTATTTTATCGATAAGTCGTAAATAGATGTGTTTGGATTTCAAGAACATAGAAAATATAATAATGAAATAAAATTGGAAATTTGTGTTAATTTATTTGAATGTTGATTGTTTCTAACTTATGTTTTCTTTGTTACGAGAGATGTTAACCGTTTGATTGGAAAAATTAAGGTAACGTTATATATACATATATACTTATTTTTCCCGTAAGATTGTTTTTATCAATTCTACCAAGCTCAAGTAATATTTCCATAAAACTAATACATATCTTATAAAATACAATCAAAAGAATCGAATATCGTATAAGTCAGATATTTGTACAAATATGATATTAACATACATACAAACATACATATATTTCAATTTGCTGTGTAACCTTTGAAAATTTATAAACAAAAATATTAAAATGATCGTTAATATACGTTTCATCGAAAAATTATTAAATCAAATAAATTTGTATTTATCGTATAGCAAACTGCCAGTCGTGGAATCTTTGTAGGAATGACCTTCTCATTTGTCCGAATTTCCTTTACCGCGAAACTTGTTCGAATGTTATTTTCAACATATCTTTCATTATAAACATTATGATATCGATAAATCCATTTAATTCCCATAAACGATATTGTGGAAACAGCACGTGTGTTTACAAATAGGATTTAAAAAAAAATAGTATAACGGAGTACTGAACATATTTGCCACTAGAGTGCGCGTAGATCGCAGAGGAATGGCGAAAATCGTGGAGATTGGTAGAGACAGGTAGAGGTTAGGTTAGGATTCGTATTCTCTTCGTACGATTCTAATCTCCGAGTACAATAAATATTTAATAATCTAAGTCTCGCATAAAATGATTTTGTTATAGTATTGTGTATGTGCGAAACGTATAATAATAAAAATGAAAAGGATTACTGAACTACTTTATGTCTCGTCGAGACAATGTCTAAATAAATATGCACGACTATGGAAGATTGTCAATACCCATGACATTTATACTTGTCGTACACTAAGCACTACTACATTGGTAAATTTGTCAGTATCTGATGCAGATCACTTTAATGGCAAAAAAGAAAAAGTGAAATATTTACCCAGTGATGGTTTGTCCCTTCGAGATTTTTTAGTAGAAAGCAATGAACGAAGTAACAATATTTCTAATGTTCCTACCGTAGAAAATATTCCATACATTCAGAATATACATGGTCACAATCAGAAAGGTAAATATAAATAAGGATGTTTATTCGTGTTTAGGAATGTTTTTCTACAAAAACATTTACGTTATTCTTTTCTCGTGTTTAAGTTTATTTTGATATTCATGGCTGTGCGATGAATGTCAATGATACAGAGGTAATATGGTCTATATTAAAAAGTCATGGTTATCAACTTGCAAATGACATGAAAAATGCTGATATTGTGCTGTTAGTTACTTGCGCTATTAGAGATGGTGCAGAACAAAAAATATGGAATAAGTTATTTCATTTAAGTCATATGAAAGAAAAAAGGAAAGAAACAGTACCTTTAAAAATTGGATTATTAGGTATGATCAATGTACTAAGGGGTACTATGATTTTTGATCGTCGTTTTATTATTTTTTTTTGTGTGATAGGATGTATGGCTGAACGCTTAAAGCATAAAATATTAGATAAAGAACGTATAGTAGATGTGATCGCTGGTCCTGATAGTTACAAGGATTTACCAAGACTTTTAGCACAAACCGACAAGGAAACTGCTATCAATGTTTTATTATCGCTCGATGAGACTTATGCAGATATCTTACCTGTTAGGCTTGATCCAAATTCTGTCAGTGCATATGTGTAATGTATTTGAAATCTCCAACTTTAATTACATTATCCAATCTCAAATATAATTTATATTTTATATGATTTTACTATTACTTGCAGTTCAATTATGCGAGGATGTGACAATATGTGTACATACTGTATAGTACCATTTACAAGGGGAAGAGAACGATCGAGACCGATTGATAGTATTGTTAATGAAATTCGCCACTTATCGGATGAGGGTATAAAGGAAGTCATTCTTTTAGGACAAAATGTAAATAGTTACAGAGATTTGTCTCAGTCAGATTTTTATACATCTTCAAATACAGAAACTAATCTCGCTAAAGGATTCAAAACGGTATATAAAAATAAAATGGGTGGATTAAGATTCAGTGATCTGTTAGATAAGGTATCGTTAATTAATCCAGAAATGAGAATAAGGTAATTATTTTAAGATAGATATTTTAAGGAATAATAGAGAAGGTAAAATGATATTTATTAAAATGACCCTTTTCTCAGATTTACGTCACCGCATCCAAAAGATTTCCCCGACGAAGTACTCGAATTAATATCAGAAAGGCCAAATATTTCTAAGCAGATTCATTTACCTGCTCAAAGTGGTAATTCCGCTGTATTAGAAAGAATGAGACGTGGATATACAAGAGAGGCATATATAGATCTTGTAAATCGCATACGTGATATTCTTCCGGATGTCGCTCTATCCAGTGATTTTATTGCTGGCTTTTGTGGAGAGACCGAGGAAGAATTTCAGGATACCTTATCATTGATCGAATTAGTCAAATATAATACTGCCTTTCTATTCGCGTATAGTATGAGAGAGGTAATCTATCGACTAATCAAGATATGCGTATATAAATATTCGTTCATAAATATTTGTTATACAAATATAGAAAACGACAGCATATCGTCGATACAAAGATGACGTCGAAGCAAACGTTAAAGCAGATAGACTCCAAAGAATGATAGCATTGCACAGAAAAGAGGCAGCAAAGTTGAATAATATCTACATAGGTCAAAAACAGCTTGTACTCGTGGAAGGTGTAAGTATCTCTTTTTTTTTCTTTTTTTTCTAACACACATACATACATACATACGTACATATATATATATATATATATATATATATATATAAAAGTACAATCGTGAAAAATATTTATTACATTGATATGACATGTGTACATTTATTTTTGGTAGGTGAGTAGGAAGTGTGATCAGAAACTTCAAGGAAGAAATGATAACAATATAAGAGTTTTACTTCCTTGTGCCACTATACCTATCAGTGAACATTCAACTACCACAAGAAAAATAGAAGCTGGTGATTACGTAGTTGTGAAAATTTACAAATCTAATTTAATGACGTTAATGGGAGATCCTCTTTATCACTCTTCCATCTCTGACTTCACTTCTGATACTGAAAGAATGAAGCATCAGTGTAATCTTTAATGTGTAATAGTAGACACATTGTACCAATTGTTATGAACATAAAAAATACAATGCCATCATATAAAATTGCATCATAAATTTCTATTGCATTAAGATAATCTAAAAATTAGATCGAAGAAAACTTGTACATAGTATGACACACATATGCACACGTAGCGCAATAAATATTCTTAATTTATATTTTTTTGATGCATGGCAACGAACAGAATTAAAAACTTGTACCACACACGATCTAAGAATTATTCGTAACTACGTTAATATGACGATCAAGAAAAAAAACAAACACTTATATTTGTACTCAAATTACAACCAACTAACATTTCGATCTCTCTTTTTAACATAATATTTATATAAAAATATGAACACACAGGTATATATATGTAAAAGAAATCGATTGTAATCGCTATTATTCTACAAAAATGAGCACGCATTGAGCAACGTTTAAAAGATAATGAGAAGGTACGAGAATAAGTCTATAGAAGAGAACGTGCACTGTATGAAATTATCTTTCGCTGATGACGAGTTAACAAAATTACGAGCGAGCCCAATTTTACGTTCATCTTTGGAAGTTCCACCCACATTCACATTTGATAAATCTCGCAAAAAAAAAAAAAATAAAAGAAAAGAAAGGAAAAGAAAATTACGTTAAACGAGACTCGCAGTTCCTATATTAATGACAACATTGTCTGCGCCTCTTTCGTATACAGTCAAGTCATGTCCTCTTGGTTGTTCCAGTAAGGCAGCCAATTGTTCTCCGCTTGGGAAGGCCCCTCCTTGCGAAGGTGGTAGAATAACGTCGCATTCTAATTGTCCTATATATCAAGTGTTCCATTTATATAATAAGTTTTCCGTGAACGATCTCTCTGCGTTATAACGTTGAATATAAATATTTTCTTTACCTGAGAGAGAAGGCGAAGCTCCCTTACTAGATCCGTACATACGTGTACTATATCCAGAATCATTGTGAGCATCGTGCAAGAGCGGAGTAGGACTATAAACAGCACTACGCGATCTATAAGGCATCCTGGCTATGCTGTCGTAATGAACATCTTCTTGTATAACCCCTTTGTTCGAAACATTTCCTTTCAGGGCCTCTGGTTGCTCCATGTCATCCTCTCCCTCGCTACTTTCACTGTTGTTACCTATATTGGTAATAAGAGAAGATGCGATACGTTAGACGTTTATTCGGAATAGGAAGAACACCTTTGATGACAAAACATAATAATAAAAAAAAAAAAAAAAGAAAAAAATAGGACGGACGAGATTCTCTCGAATATTTAAAAGTACCTTCACCTTCGCCGTGCCAGGTATTCCCTACACCACCCTGTGGTTGAATCCTCTTGTTTTGAGAACACTGACTGTGTTCCGGGCTGGTAGGTTCGCTACTACCAGAACGTTGTCCGCGCCAGCCGTTATGCATGCCAGGTACTTGTTGAAATCGTTTGATCATCTCGTGAACGCTACGACGACTCGGCGACGATCTCCATTCTCCTGAATTGTCTTCGCCGTTCTTACGGGTCGCGTTATTGTCTTCCTGGCTAATGTTAGGACCCTGTTGTTCCTGCGAGAGAGACGTCTGAAATAAACAAAGTGACAAAGTAAGAATTAACCTTGATCGGATTTAACGCGAAAAAAAAGGAAAACGGTAATATATGTATTTCAGATTTACCCGTTGCCGACGTGCCTGTTGTCTCGAGCCCATAGACGGCGACGATGCTGCACCAAGGGGAGAGCTACGATCTTGCCTGATGACACCATCGAAAGTCTCGTTCAATCTTGCTGGAACGTCAAGTACTCTCAAGGTCGACCTAGCTATACCCGATCCCGAAGGAAGATCCTTCATCGATTTGCTCAGCCTAGGTATAGCAGGTATATCTAAATCATCGAGACTACCACGATAAACGGGAGTCTCGCCGGGTATTTCAAAGCTTCTATCCTGTGGTCTATCATCAAGTAAATCCTCGAGAGATCTGGCACGAGTAGGTGGTACTTGCTCGTCGACGTTCGACGTTCTAGCCGGTCTCTCGCTGTGCCTACCTCTAGCGCCACGGGACAATCTCTGTTGAAGATGTTGATGTCTTTCGTCGCAACGTGCTCTTTCAGCTGCCACGCATCTAGTTAGCTCTGAAATCTGTCCGCGGGTTCTTCTCTCGAGATTAGCCACTTTTAAATCCAATCTTTCATGCGCCTGATCGATATGAGCCTTCAATTCTGCCTTGTCCCTTTCTAACTTTGCCTCCATATGCCTGAAGAAGGGTGCGCAATAACAAGTATAGCCTACACCAACCGGACCCTTTCTTATGTTACCAGCCAAGTCCAGATAATATTGTTCACCCCTTCCTAATGGGTCCGGCGGTAACGAGTCCAATCTCGGCTGTGGAAAAGAATCTGGATCCGGGTAATAATGGCAACCATAAGGCGACCATTGTCTTCCCATCACGGCCTTCTCGAAATGTACCTTGTGAGTCTTTCCGCCGCTACCGGCGCTACCACCTTTGTGTTTCTTCTTTTCCTTCTTGATCGTACAACCATCCCTACTACCGCTGGTACCGCTACCAGTCTTTTCCCGTTTCTTTTCGTTTCTATCGCACTTGGAAGCGACAGCACTGCCACCACCACTGCCATCGACCTTGTCGTTACTCGACTCCTCGTCGCGACTCTTGCTGCGGGCTCTACTCTTGCTCCTGGCCTTACCGATTATCTCGAGTATCTCCGTCAGGTTTTTGCGACGAGCTATATCCTTCGCCGTCTCGCCCTGCTTGTTTCGCAGCGTCCTATCGCAACCGGCTTCAAGAAGTATCCTCGTCAACTTCCGACGGCCCATCGCCGCGGCAATGTGGAGTGCCGTGTCGCCGTTCTGCGCGTTCGAGAAAATAAAAGAGGCACGCATTATCGATGAAATTAATCTTCGTTTTATCATTGATAGAATCTTTTTTTTTTTTTTTTTTTTTGTTTCCATTTTCAAAGTTCGACGATGATATGCAATGCGCGTAGAAAGTACTCGTGCACCGATTTCCCTCAAGTCGAAAATCGTTATTAGATCTGTTTTGGTAATGTTTTGTTTTCCATCATAGATGGCACTAGAATTTGGCTCGACTTAATTGCTAGTAAATTTGCGAATTATTCGATTTATTTTGATCGAGCTTTATGTATATGTGTTAAAGTGAGTCGAAGTTGAAGATTTTGAATATATTGAAAACATACGTATGTGTATTATTATAGATCATTTTTATAATTGCAATTTTATTTTTCAATCTATCATTTCAATTTTTTATTTTTTTTTTTTTTCGTTAAATTGAATTTCCAGACACGATGCTTGCTTACTTTGTTTTGTTCAGAGACCCTGCAAAGCGCCGATATTAAGATACGCGTAACACCTGCATGACCGTAACGCGCCGATGTATGAAGTGGCGTGTCTCCGTACTGAAAATAATAATAATAGAAAAAATTTATATATATAAATGTGTGTGTGTGTGTGTGTGTGTGTGTGTGTGTGTGTGTGTGTATACAGGTATATATAAAAATAAAATAAAATTTAAATTATTCCGGTATTAAATATGCTGAAAGAAGAAGGTATCGGAAGATGGTCGCTCGAGTCGTTAAACCGGATGGGCCAAGCCTATGAACGTCCATTGCGATTAATGATAGTGATGAATGAATTTAATAAATGATTAATCGAGTATACGATTACGCGGATATTAATGACGATAGGAGAACGTGTATGAAAGAGGAAGAAAAAAAAAAAAAAACAATTTATCGCGTTATTATTAATAATATTACCGTATTATTCCAGAGTTATCGCGAATAAATTCGATGCACTTTCGACAATCGATCAACATTTTACAAATTATTCCTTATAGAATATATTTATAAACAATTTCTTATCGGGTTAATACGAATTTCTATTAAGATTTAATTATAAACAAATAAACAGAATAAAAATCGCGAATCGTTATGGGATTGTTAACAAATCGATCGTATAAATTAATACGGTGAAGGTATCAATGTAAATCACGATACTCTATTTGGTACTGCAAATTTCTTTTTCTTTTTTTTTTTTCACCACGAAATTCGATCACAAAAAAAATAAAACATGAATCATTATAAAATCGTTAACAAATTTGTCGTTTAGATGAAAAAACAAGAAAAAAGAAAAAAAGAACCGAAATGAAAATATCAATGCTAACGATAACTTTACTTGGTATAGCAATTCTTTTTTTCTTCGCGAAATTCGATTAGAAAAAAGTAATACGAGGAAACCATGAATTATTATAAGATGAAACATGAATTGTTATTAGAAAACGGATTCATCGCGTAGGTAAAAAAAAAAAAAAAAAGAAAGAAAAAAAAATAAAATGAAAATAACAATGAAAATGTCAAAACGATATTTTTGCTCGGTTTGGTTGAAAGTTTTTCACGAAAACGAATATAACAAAGCGATCATGCAAACGAAACGTGAATTGCTTTGGAATCTAATAATATGTAAGAAATAATGAGTGACGTTATTAATATTAAATTCGTTGTAGATCGTTATCGGTAGTTGCGAATGAAATGAAATAAGAATAATGGATAAAATTGTTATCTCGTTATGTAACATACATTGTTTTGAAGATCGGGATTGCATCCAGCAAGAAGAAGTTCTCGACAGCTTTGGTTATGGCCATTTTGACAAGCGAGGTGAAGCGGCGCAAATCCAGCTAGATTCCTCGCGTGCAAAGGAGCGCGTTGAGTTCCGAGGGCCTTAGCCAAAGCAGCAACAGTCCGGCTGTATCCTCGCCATGAGGCTTCGTGCAAAGCCGAGTTTCCATGCTGAAACATGCATGTAAATTTCTCTTAGCACGTTCCCCACAAAGTCTTTCCACGTGAAACACTCTAATCGATAACGATCGATTCGTCCTCGCTGATAATTTTTATTTCTTTTTCTTTCCTTCTTTTTCTTTTTTACCAAGCCGGTCGACCTTTCCTTTTTATCTCTCTCTTTTTTTTTTTTTTTTTTTTTTTTTTTTTTTTTTTTTTTTATCAAGCGAGAAGGACCCTTCGTGACCCGGAACGGAATTCCATCTCCGGGAGTGGAAAAAGATTTATTCTTACTCGTCCGATACTACTTCGCTCGCAACGCGTTCGAGTTTTGAAATAGTTTTTAAATAAATAGATAATAAATAGATAATTGATATACGGGATTGGCCAAAAGTTCTTAGGCTTGTAGTATTATAATTTAAAAATAAATAAATTGTAAATTTTTATGTTCGATAAAATAAATTGATGAGTCTCGAGAAAGAGTTTTATAATGATCACCTAGGAACTTATTGTTATGCTTTGTATTTTTGTAAAAAAAAAAAAAAAGAAAAAAAGAAGAAAGAAATCATAATAATTATCTCGGAGTATGTATCAATATGATACTAATATATTTATCAGATTTCTCGTAAGTCAATATAGTTCGTATCTACATACATACATACCATACGAAGTATATTAAATATCATAGGATTAAAATAAAGGGATTTGGAAGAATATTTAAATAGGATTTAAAATTAGTAAAGAAACATTAATTTCCCTATGAAAAATTTCATATCAATCTTACGTTATGGGGATATATCGTATACGTAGAAGAAAAGATATAAGATAAGTAACGACTCGTTAAAGATTATATATCCCATTGCCTTTAATTTTTCATTCGAACAAATTTGAAACGTGGTTGTAAAAAAAAAAAAAACAAAAAAGGAGAGAGAAAGAAAGGAAATAAAAAGATAAAATAAAAGAAAAGAAAAGAAGTAATAACTTTTAACTTTAAACCGGCGGTATGGTATGACAAAAGAGAAATAGAAAGAGAAAAATAGGAGTATGAACTTCCTGGTTGAAGTAACTCTCTTCAAGTGCTAAAAGCATCAACAGATTTATGCAAATAATAGATCCTTCCATTCCTATGGTGAAGGATACCAACCTCGTCGTAAAATACAGCCATGGTTACACCGCACTAAAATCAAGAGTTTCGTTTACGAGTCCGTTGTTACCAATGGTTGTGAGCCTTACATACTCTCTCTTTCTCTCCATTTCTCTCTCTCTCTCTCTCTCTCTCTCTCTCTTTCTCACTCTGTTTCTCCCATTCTTACTTTCAATGGAGTGGCTGAGTTTAATCATGTCCGCGGACGTTATCAGCGTACATCATGGTCGTCCATTCAGACGGTAATTTATCACGTAGTGTCTCCTTCGTAAAACAGCGCCGTAGTAGCGTAGCTACGAACCGGTTGCAGGTGAAAACGACTCGTGCTGCTGGTCGTACGTGTCACCCTGGGGTTAACGATGATTCTTCCCAAGGCAAAGGACCAACATCGAGAAGTTGAGCTTCTCTTTGCGTGGCTAACGCAAATCTAAAGGATCTAACACGTATCCGTCGATGTTATTTTAAGGATTACGACATTACACGCTATTTTTTCTTATATATATATATATATATATATATATATATATATATATATATATATATACACACACACGTGTGTGTGTGTGTGTGCCTGGATGTACGGTCATTCCGTGTAATAAAAAGATCCTTCGTAATTAGAAATTACTTCGATTGCTAGTGTCGATCGTTCGAGCTTATTCGAGACTCGACACCAATGCTTGCCGACGCGTCCCTAATGACGTCCGTGACCGTTATCATCCTTACATCGACTTCTCTCATCTTCCTAGTCATTTATCAAGCGGTGTCTTTGAATAAAACAACGTCGTAATCGAGCACAAGTCACTTGTAAAGATTTCCTTCTTTTTTTTTCTCTCTCTTTTTTCATCTCCTTTATTGCCCATCCGAAGAAAAATATATCCGAGGTATTGACGTTCATTCTCTGATAGTAGTAAGAGGACAAAGAAAGTAACTTGGAAGGTTTCCTTTTTCTTTTATTTTGGTTTTGTTTGCTTGTTTTTTTTTTTTTTTTTATTTTTTATTAATATTTAATAATTTAGATGATTTTCTTTTCGTATACTTATCGGAATATCCTTGACACTTGTACGTTGTAATAGTTAATTTTCTCATTTCGATCGGTAACACTAAAATCGTTATACAACGCAAAATGAAATAATTTAAACCACACCCGATATGTTACACGATTTACGCAGAAACTGTTTTTGGGCGAGTATTTCTTTTTTTTTTTTCCATGGAGGAATAAATAATCCACCTGTTTACGCGGTCATTATTTTTCTTCTTCTTCTTCTTCTTCTTCCATTGTCAGTGATTATTCTTTGTAAGAAACAACAGTTTAACCCAGCAAAGTACTAAGAAATAATACTTAAGAAAATTGACTGTTGGCGCCGTGGTCAGTAGAAAAAGTTGGAACTAATGCAACGAAGCGTTGGATTTAAAAACTGTAAAAAAGAGAAAAAAAGAAAATGACACTATATGATCGGTCGCATCTAAACTTATTTCTCTATAACTGTGCTATAACGAGTAGTTAAAAAGATAAGTTTCAACGATATTAGATTCTTGGAATCCAATTCAAACAATGACAATGAATAAAATTTATTACGAATCTCTCTCTCTCTCTCTTTCTTTTTTATCAGATCTTTATAAGAAATTCTTTTTCTGAAAATATGCGAGATAAATCTTTTTATAACTTTTCTAGACTACTTTCATTTTCTTTTCGTACCAGTCGACACTTTTTATGTGGTTTTTTTTTTCCGCGTACAAAAAAGACGACGAAGAAGAAGAAAGAAGGAACCACGTTGGAACGGATGATCCGCGTAAATCGAGGGGTCGGTTGTACTTAGTAGAAAGATAGAATCAAGGATTCGAGTTCCTTTTAGACGTCCATCTAGAGTCCGATCCTTCGAAGGGATCGTTCGTAGAGTTTTCATCGAGTCCGATATATCTCCTGGCACTCGTCACGATCGCCATCTTCCTTTTCCTCAGCTAAGAAAGTCTAATGGAGACGTGAATACTGAAAGACCCGTTCTCTCTCTACCTCTCTTTTTCTTTCTTTTTTTTTTTTCTTTCTTTCTCTTGGAAATGCGAACGGCCCTTATCGTGGGCGGCTCCCGTACTGGTAGGTAACGTCTTGCACTACATCACGAAACGTCTATTCAATTTAGATCAGCCAACCCTCTCTCTCTCTCGGGGCGCGTACGATCGTTCTGTTCTCGGTCGATTCGATCGACCCAAGGGAGAAAAGAAAAAAAAAAAAAAAGAATAGA
This sequence comes from Dolichovespula sylvestris, assembly GCA_918808275.2. NCBI lineage: Eukaryota > Metazoa > Arthropoda > Insecta > Hymenoptera > Vespidae > Dolichovespula > Dolichovespula sylvestris. Next base: position 2,207,634 of record OU964961.1, read on the forward strand.
AAGAATGAAAGAAACGAAAGAACGATAGAGAGAATAGAAAGGATAGAGGGAAGTCAAACGTAACTCTCGCTAAGAGATACGCCCTTCTCTCTCTCTCTCTCTCTCTCTCTCTCTCTCTCTCTCTCTCTCTCTCTCTCTTTCTTGTTGCTAAGACATTTGCTTCGTTAGCATTCGTCGAAAAGATATTATCGATACCGAATCCATTTACTCTGGGGAACACTACTTAACTCTTACAAATTACGGATCCTTCGAAAGAACCAGGGTATTTCTTTAGTAATCAGAAATACCAGGAAGTCAATCTTTTATCTACCTCCAACACACCAATACGATTTATATATATATATATATATTTTACTATGCTAATATTAGATTAGAAATATTAATGATTTTACACATTTATGCAAAACACACACACACACACACGTAAATATCTACACTATCAATACAAGTATTATTATTTTTATAATCAATAGAATCAATATGACTAATAAGTACATTGGAGAGAATACATACACACACACATATATATACATATATATATATATATATATATATATATATATATATATATATTACTATGCTAATATTAGATTAGAAATATCAATGATTTTACACATTTATGCAAAACACACACACACACACACACACATACACACGTAAATATCTACACTATCAATACAAGTATTATTATTTTTATAATCAATAGAATTAATATGACTAATAAGTACATTGGAGAGAATACATACACACACACACATATATATATATATTACTATGCTAATATTAGATTAGAAATATCAATGATTTTACACATTTATACAAAACACACACACACACATACACACGTAAATATCTACACTATCAATACAAGTATTATTATTTTTATAATCAATAGAATCAATATGACTTATAAGTACATTGGAGAGATACCATCTCTTCGTATATAAATGAATTTCTTGTGAAAATGAAAATAAAAATAATTTTGAACGATTCTGAAAGTTCAGATTAATCTCTCTCTCTCTCTCTCTCTCTCTCTATCAATCTATCTCTGAAAGTTTTTGTAACGAATGGATTAACACAGGAGAGGTCGTCCGACGTCGCAAGAAAGTACAAGTCCAATGAGGAGAAGGTTTTGGGATCCTTGACCAAGATCGAGACCGTCTTTCTCATCTCGCATGCATACTCGACGTCATTAACGGACTCGGAATACGCGGCCTTACTCGGCCACGAAGAGAGAGAGACCAGTTCAGAAAGTAAAACGAAGAAGAAAAACAGAGAGTGAGAGAGGTAGAAGGAAAGAGAGAGGGAGATAGAGATAGAGAGATAGAGAGATATAGAGAGTGGGGGTGGAATAAAAGGACGGGAACAGCAACAGCAACAGCAGCAGCAGCAGCAGCAGCAGCAGCAGCAAGCAGCAGCAAGCAGCAGCAAGCAGCAACATGGACCGGTATATACCACCTTTGGTATTCCAACTGGTCGCTTTACTCTCTTTGCGGGTGCAATTTGCCGCTGGTGTCCCGCGGCGAGAAAGCTCGGCCCACGTATCGGTTTCATGCGGTGACGTCGATATGATCCTCGCGTATTACTGTATCATTTATTTTAAAACCACCCTAACCTACTCTCTTTATCTCTAATTTTTAACCCATTCTTTTCTAAAACTATATTCTCAGATTAATATCAATAATATTCGCCGGCTATACTTAAACGTTACTTATTTTACACGCGCATAGATTATTGCGTAACTATTTCGAATGGTAATCAATTTTTGACGCATTTCCTTTTATTCCTTCTTATTTTCGATCAAATTATTATCAACAAATTTTCAACGTGATCTTCTTTCGTACCAAATTATTATTATATCGATATACGATGTAATTGTATAATATCATTTTTTATTTGAATCGAAATTGAAAAACTGTTTTATATATATATATATATTTTTTTTTTTTTGATAATAATATAATAATTTTGTCAACAGTAATATTTAACGAATATTATTATCAAGTTGTTTTAATACATTTAATAGTCCATTCTATACAATAATAAATAAAATTTTCTTTTATTCCTTCTTATTTTCGATCAAATTAATAACAACAAATTTTCAACATGATTTTCTTTCGTACCAAATTATTATTATATCGATATACGATGTAATTGTATAATATCATTTTTTATTCGAATCGAAATTGAAAAACTGTTTTATATATATATATTTTTTTTTCTTTTGATAATAATATAATAATTTTGTCAACAGTAATATTTAACGATTATTATCATCAAGTTGTTTTAATACATTTAATAGTCCATTCTATACAATAATAAATAAAATTTTCTTTTATTCCTTCTTATTTTCGATCAAATTATTATCAACAAATTTTCAACATGATCTTCTTTCGTACCAAATTATTATTATATCGATATGCGATGTAATTGTATAATATCATTTTTTATTCGAATCGAAATTGAAAAACTGTTTTATATATATATATTTTTTTTTCTTTTGATAATAATATAATAATTTTGTCAACAGTAATATTTAACGATTATTATCATCAAGTTGTTTTAATACATTTAATAGTCCATTCTATACAATAATAAATAAAATTTTCTTTTATTCCTTTTTATTTTCGATCAAATTATTATCAACAAATTTTCAACATGATCTTCTTTCGTACCAAATTATTATTATATCGATATGCGATGTAATTGTATAATATCATTTTTTATTCGAATCGAAATTGAAAAACTGATATATATATATGTATATATATATATATATATATATATATATATATATATATATATATTTTGATGATAATATAATAATTTTGTCAACAGTAATATTTAACGATTATTATTATCAAGTTGTTTTAATACATTTAATAGTCCATTCTACACAATAATAAATAAAATTTTATAATAATTACATATATATATATATTTATTTATTTATATATAAATTTTGGTAATTAACTTTCTCTCTCTCTCTCTCTATCATTCTTTCAATTTTTTTTCAACATATCCTTTTCTCTCTTCGTCTTTTTCTTTGTCTTACTGTCTCTGTAACTTCTTTCTTTTTTTTTCTCTCTATGGACCTTTTGCCCATCTTAAGGACGACCCTGAAAGGGTCCAACCATCGTCGAAGAATCGTCGTGTTCCTCCTTTCTTACCACTCTCTCCTGATCGTATCTTCGTAGAAGAGAGAAAGAGAAAGAAAAAGAGAAAGAGTGAGAGTGAGAGAAAGAGGCAGAGACAGAGAAAGGGAAAGAGAGAGAGAGGGGGGGGGGGAGGGAAGGAGAGGGAGAGAAAGAGAAAAACAAGCTTCTTCTCTCTTTTCACCGAAATAAGTATTCGCAGGCTCGGAGGAGAGACGAGTTCCTTATTATTCCTGACCGATCATTTTTATGACAGGACAGTTCAACGAAGGGGATACACTTTTTCGTATATTAAAGTAACATTATCGAGGTATTTAAAAGCAAAAAGATATTTTCGATTTGAGAGGAAGGATCGATTACTTTATATATCGATCGTTATCTCGTTTAATCGATTTTTATGCAATCCCTTTTCCTTCTTATTTTTGTATCATTTAAAAAGAATCTCTCTCTCTCTCTCTCTCTCTCTCTCTCTATCTATCTATCTATCTATCTTTTTTTTTCGGACGACGTTCTCTCTTTATCTCGAAGAAGAGAAGAGCAGAACAAAATCTCAAAGAGGAAGGAGGAGGAGGAGGAGGAAGAAGAAGAAGAAGAAGAAGAAGAAGAAGAAGAAGAAGAAGAAGAAGAAGAAGAAGAACAAGAACAAAAAGAAGAATAAAAACAAGAAGCTGAAGCGAAGTAATCGACGATTTGCCGTAGGTATTTTACCTCCTCTTTCTCTCTTCCACGACTATCCAGTATCTTTCGATCTCTTGAAGAGGCTCTCAAGCCGGATGCCCCAACGAGAGAGAAAACGATAGAGAGAGAGAGAGAGAGAGAGAGAGAGAGAGAGAGAGAGAGAGAGAGAGAGAGTCTGTAGAAACATCCCGAAGAAATCGTTAAAGCGAGAACTACGAAGCGCAAGCTAGAGTTTCTCGTCGGGGGCGGTGGGGCGGAGGGAAGGGTGACTGGGGGGCGGGAGCAAGCGGGAGGATATCGTTTGACTCGCGAGATCATTTGTAGGCAATTACGCTCTTATCACCGCTCGGCTCACGTGTTTATTGGATGGCGATTAGGTACACCGGAGGTGCACTCTTTTCTCTCTCTCTCTCTCTCTCTCTCTCTCTCTCTCTCTCTCTCTCTCTTTCACATTCTATTCATTCATCCATCTTTCTTCTTCCTTACGTCCAATAGAGAAATAACGAGCATAGAATGACGTTACCTAAGTCCCCATCTACGATTCCTAATCGCTCGCAAAATTATGCAAATTTAAATCGATATCGATAGTTTGGAAATCGAGTAACGTCCTGCAATTCATTCGTCTTGATTGATCTTGAATAATCATGAATGATGAAGGACAAGCGGTTTACGATAGTCGTATTACAACATTTCAAATATTGACAACCACTTGGACTATCTCTCTCATCGGAATAGAGGGCTTGAATTGTAGGAATGCCGGTATGCAGGTATTACGAGGTTTGCATGTATTTTTTTTCTTTTTTTTTTTTTCTTCTATTTTGTATAGAACGGACCGTTGAAATTGTCAGAACAGATCGATGATAATTCGTAATAATTTTATGTTAAAAAGGAAAAGAAAAAAAACTCACAAAAAATAAAATAGAAAGTTCTGCACTGTGACGATACAAAAACAAAAAATTTTCCATTCCAAAGTATATGCATGCGTGTGCGTGTGTGTGTGTGCGTACACCTATATAACAAATAAATTAACGATAACTAATAGCACACATTATAAAAAAGAAAGATTTTTCAAAATATTTATATTACATTCTCCCTCCGTCAAAAGAGAAAAAATATATATATATATATATATATGCTGAAAAAGAAGGAGAAAAAAAGAGGAGGTTCAAAAAAAAAAAAAAAAACAGACGAAGAAGAAGAAGAAGAAAATTACCTAATAGGTAATAAATCAAACTAAAAATACTCTCAGGACTATATTTTACAACCATATAAAACAAAACTATATTATTTTTAAAATGTTCATATACGCGCGAGAAAGAACGACGAGCCTATCGACGTGCTTATCGTTCGTATTACGATAATAATTGATCTATCAGCGCGACACGTAGCCGACGCACGCGTAATAACAGCCGAGGGCCGTTCTCGCTTACGCACGAACGCACGAACACACACATGGACGAATGCACGGGCACGCATGCATGCACGCACGCGTCACACAGGCGAGCAACCTCGAGCGGGTTTGTCGCGTGTGCCACGGTTCATCGACCAGTGTCTCGCTGTGGTTCCACTCCTGGTGGTTCACCAGTTTCTCTCTCTCTCTCTCTCTCTCTCTCTCTCTCTTTCTCTTTCTCTCAATCTCTCTCTCATACTCTTTTTCTCAATACCTGCCTGTCTGTCTCTCACTCTCTTTCTCTCTCACTCTTTCTCTTTTTCAATTTCTGCCTCTCTCTCTCTCTCTCTCCATACATACATATATATATATATATATATATATATATATATATATATATATATATATATATGTATGTATGTATGTATCTTTTTCTTTCTAACAGGCAGCCATTGCGAAAAGACCAACTCGACCAACTCGCTCTCGCTCGTCTTCCTTCTACCGTCCGTCCACCTTTTTCCTTTGTTGCACGTACTGTACACTTTCTGTAAGTACCGACTGCGGTCTGCCACGAGAACGGACGCGGAATAAACCACAATGTAGCGGACACAGGGGCGGACGAGGCGCGAATCGATCGATCGTTTCTTCTTTTTCTTATCTTTTTTTTTTATCTTTTTCTTCCTCCCCCTCTCTCCCTCTATTATTCTCCCCCTCTCTCTCTCTCTCTCTCTCTCTCTCTCTCTCTATCTTTGTGTGTGTTCCTCTCATGTATATACATATATACATACATACATATGTATGTATGTATGTAACTTGTAAATGGATAATCATCGATTAGCGATAATAATGTCATTAGATATGACTTCTAGTATCTTTTGAAAGTTTTAGAATCGTTGAATCTTTTTTCTTTTATCTCTCTCTTTTTTTTCCTTATCTTCTTTTTTTTTTCTTTTTTTTAATCGATTTCATATAAATATAATACATCGGATTGCTTGCGTTGATGTTAAGATTCGATGGTAATTATGTTATTGAGCGGAACTCGTATCTAAGGAAACGTATTAACGTTTTACGTACGACAAAGCGCCATAGAAATTTTTTTTTTTTAATACTTGTAAAGATACTGCGCTCAAGAAAAAAGAAAAAAGAAAAAAGAAAGAAGAAGAAAAAGAAAACGATCTGACAACGGTCGGCGAACGATAAGAAATTTTCTTTTGAAATACATATCTATCTTTCTATCGCGATGATGAGGATATTCTAAAAAAAAAAAAGAAAAAAAAATCTAAAGAAAAAAAAAGAGAAGAAAGAAATGTCGAGAATGTTTTTCATAGAAATTATTTTTTTCTTTTCGAAGCAACGAATATTAGATTTACTGATAATGGTGCTCGTAAAGTTAGATCGGGAATCGTCTATTTTTCGATTATACAGTGCCTCATGATCCATTGAAATTGATACGGTCTTCAAAGTGGCAGTCAAGAAAAGGAATGGGAAAAGAAATAATAAAAAAAAAAAAAAAAAAAAAGAATAAAAAACGTGACGAATGTTACAGTACGAAAGATCGAAGAAAGAGCAACGTACGGACTCTGTGTTCGTCCCTGACATCCCTGAACATCTCGGAAAGTTGATCTCCCTTTCTACCTTACCTCTTTCAAAGAGAGGATCCTTCCTTCCTCGCGGCATTGTTGCGCGTACCGAGAGATACGCGCTGGACCATCTTGACAATTCGCGCCTCCAATACCTGCCGACCTTTCCACTTATTTTTTAATAATTATCTTTTACGGTATAGTCATTGATTATAATGAAATGTCATCAAATAACCCTTAGTATATTTACGTGAATATATATATATATATATGTGATTATAATGAAATGTCATCAAATAACCCTTAGTATATTTACGCGCGTGCGCGTGTATGTATATATATATGCACACATCTAATTCTTCATATACACGGTAGATTGCTTTAAATGAAAAAAAAAGAAAGGTGTAAACGTTCAGCTTAAAAATAAAATTTTTGAAATTTTCTAAACCGTGTTTACATATTTCGAAATCGCTTAGAAAAAGAATTATGTGTCTAAGTAAATACACATTATAATAGCTCGTCTCGATCGAACACTATTATCGTTATATTAATTAATTAATTAAATCTTTCGTTATATACATTTTTCGTCGTAACATTTTTAATTTTTTCCCGATCTTTTGATTTTTCATCGCCATTATTTTTTTGTTAATTTGTTTTTTTTTTTTTTTTTATTTCTTTGGTTTCCTTTTAAAACATTTTTCACGTTCTATAAGATGTCTCTTTTAGATCGTAAATTATATGCATATATATATATTTGACACACGATATATATTTTTACGTGATATAAGTTTATAGCGATCGAAGTTTATTTGAAGGTAGGAAGGGCGATTCGAATCGGCTTGTTATCGATCGAAGAGCGTTGTGGTGGTATTGTTTTCGTAATCGGTCATGGGGAACCGAACAACGATGAACCGGAGCGTCCGCGCGGAAACGAGATGAATCCGTTGACTATAAAACCGCTAACGAGCCGCAGCTGCGAAAACAACGATGTAGTTACTACACGGCGCTGTATAGATCATGCTCTTGATCGAACTGTTATTTTTTTCGTTGTAAATAGTATTAAATATTACCATACAGGTATATATTTTCTTACGAATTTGAACGTTTAATATCATTTAACTTTAATAATGAAAATAACGAAAATAATTGTTAAAAAAAAAAAAAGAACAATTCTAATATATATAATACTCAAGGTCAATTATATTAATTATAATACAATAAGATAAAAGCAAAACGTTGGTCGGTTCGTTCGTTCTTTCTTTTTTACAATATTTGACGTTTTCTAGATTCTTATGCGGCATACGATTTGAGAAAATTGGAGAAGTCGCAAGGAGCCTCGTAGTTTGTATTAGATATAATAGTACAGAGATAGATAGATAGATCGATAGATCGAAAGATTGATAGATAGATAGATAGGTAGATATATAGATCGATAGATGGATGGATAGATGGATAGATAGATATATAGATCGAAAGATGGATGGATAGATGGATAGATAGTTTGATAGATAGATGGATAGATCGATAGTTGAATCGATAGATGGATGGATAGATGGATAGATAGATGGATAGATGGATGGATAGTTGGATAGATGGATGGATAGATGGATAGATAGTTGGATAGATAGATGGATAGATCGATAGATAAATCGATAGATGGATGGATATATGGATAGATAGATAGATAGATGGATAGATGGATGGATAGATGGACAGAAAGATATATAGATCGATAGATGGATGGATAAATGGATAGATGAATAGATAGTTGAATAGATGGATGAATAGATGGATAGATAGATATATAGATAGATAAATGGATGGATAGATGGATAGATAGTTGGATAGATGGATAGATAAATAGATAGATAGATAGATCGACAGATAAATAGATAGATAGATAGATAGATAGATGGATGGATGGATAGATAGATGGATAGATAGATGGATAGATTGATAGATGAATCGATAGATGGATGGATATATGGATAGATAGATAGATAGATGGATAGATGGATGGATAGATGGATGGATAGATGGACAGATAGATATATAGATCGATAGATGGATGGATAAATGGATAGATGAATAGATAGTTGGATAGATGGATGAATAGATGAATAGATAGATATATAGATAGATAAATGGATGGATAGATGGATAGATAGTTGGATAGATGGATAGATAAATAGATAGATAGATAGATCGACAGATAAATAGATAGATAGATAGATGGATGGATGGATAGATAGATGGATAGATAGATGGATAGATTGATAGATGAATCGATAGATGGATGGATAGATGGATAGATAGATGGATAGATGGGTAGATACATAGATAGATGGATGGATAGATGGATAGATCGATAGATAAATCGATAGATAGATAGATCGATAGATATATAGATCGATAGATAAATAGATAGATAGATAGATAGATAAGAGGGAGAGAGGTAGAGAGAGAGGTGGGAGGACTGAATGATAAATGAAAGCTGCTACGTGGCAGCTTCGATCGAGGCTCGGTCTTAAAGCTTCTCCTATAAATCTATATTTCTTGTACCGTATTTATAGTGCGATTATCGCGAATTCCTTTGTCCTTTACATCGTTAAAAAAAGTGAACCACCGCACGAGAAAAATGATTACAATATTCTTTTCATTTTCTTGCGATAATTATCATCGTAGATCTTCATCGAAGATATTCAAATCGTCGTCGATTATTTAACAGATAATATACATCGAAAATTTTCATCGAACATTATCGTTGTAAATGTTACGTTAAAGATATTCGTCCAAAATTGTACCCATCTGATATTACCAATCGTCGAGAATTTTTATCGAAAATTTTCACGAAAGTTTTTCATCGACGATACTCGTTAATGATTTTCTTGAAAGTTCGTCATTATAGGAAAAGGTTAATAAACAGATATTCATAAAAAAACATTAATCATAATCGAAAAGAAGAAAGAATGACGACGTTATATTTTCCTTCGCGTGGAAAGATAGACAGACAGAGAGAGAGAGAGAGAGAGAGAGAGAGAGAGAGAGAGAGAGAGAGAGAGAGAGAGAGAGAGAGAGAGAGAGATGGAAAAAAAGAAAAGAAAACACAGAAAGCCAAACATGCGAATCGAGTTGGCATGCCTCGATCTCGAGTGGGTTGAAATTATCGGAAGATGTATCACCTTGACCGTCCATACTGGTGCGTACAAACGAACAGAGCTCTTACGTATGTAACGTTTCGTTTAAAAAACACAAAAGCGCGGAAAGCCGTCGTAAACGTCCTATGGCCGTGTTTGCGAGTCCTACCACGCCTACGTGCGAACTCGCTTTACCTTTCTCCTTTACCTCCTTTGCTTCTTCTATATATTGTGTATGTATATATATATATATATATATATATATATATATATATACACACGTGTATCTTTGCATTCCTCTTTTGTAAGAGAACTCGTTTGAAGAAAATAAATCGCGAAAATATAAAATAAATTTCGTAATTTTATTGCAAATTTATATTTATTGTAATTTTTAAATTGGTTAGGATTGATTTGGGATCATCAACTATCATTTATATAGTCCCCTATATTTATATATATATATATATATATATGAAAACGAGTATTATGAAAAAAAAAAAGAAAAAAATAGAGAAAAAAAGTAGAAATCATATAATATAATTGTTAGAAATATTACATATTTCTATATAATGATCACATATAATATTCATATTCATGTTTATATATCGATGATATTTCGTATCAAAGGAATTAATATTATTTTTCAATGGTTAAAAACATCTTTGACACGGCTAACAGATGTCTAAAGTAGAAAATATATACAAGTGGTATCGATAAAGATCATACCTATATATAGATTTGAAAAGAACGAGAAAGGAAAAAAAAACAGATAGACAGAAAGACAGAGAGAAAGAGAGAGAGAGAGAGAGAGAGAGAGAGAGAGAGAGAGAGAGAGAAAGAGAGAACTCTGCAGTCAGTGGCAATGTACTCTCTATCGCGTTATCGTGCCCACAACGTCTTTTAATCTTATCATTGTACAGAACGTTAAAGGCGAACGTGCGATCTATCGTCGGTATCGTATCTAATAAGGCTGTAATTTATGTCGAGTCTTGGAGGGTGGACAATCGAGATTTTCTTTGAAAGGCCTCTTGACATACTCCATCTCTTTCTATTTCTCTCTTTCTCTCTCTCTATCTCTTTCTTTCTCTCTTTCTTATCTTTTCTTGTTGACCTAACCCTATGCACGTTAGCCAAATGTGGAAAGCGTGGACGTGATTTATGAAAAGGAAACAAGGTACTTCGTGATCGTGTTGAAACGAGTTTAATCGATGTCTCTCTAGTTAGTACCTATATATAACAAGTAGGTACTTACATAGTATTTGTAAACGTGAAACGTAAAATAAATATATGTGTGTGTGTGTGTATATATATATATACATATATACGTACGTACATTTGTAATACATAATGTATACAGAGATATAAAACGTAATGCGAAGTAAAATCCATGAGATGTAGTAAATATATCAAAGTACGGTTGAACTTCGATCGTTTAAAAAAATATGTTATATCTGTATATTTCCATGTACATACGTATATTTACGTATGTATACGTGATAGATTTCAACGGTTAACACAAGACAAGGGTAATTACTTTTATATAGATTATGTTTAATAATAGAACGTGATGCATATCATGTAATGGATAAATAGATACGAGTTAAATATTTTATACAAATATATTTTTTTTTATTGATTATTGTTAATTATTGTCATCGTGTAAATATATTACTAATTATAATCGTGTACACACACACTGTATGTAATTATTTAATTACATTTTTTATATTTTTTTATTTATTTATTTTTTTTTTTTATATTTTTATTAACTTTCTGTTGTATGATCTATTCGTAATTATTTATTTTTCATTATCGAACATTGGATAACATTATGTAATGCTACGTAATTCATTCCGTGCAAAGACTATGATTATGATAATTAATCCGACTCGAGATCACACGAGACTGAATGTCGAGTACGAGTCAACACTCGACGTTAATCGCTTTTGATAGAGTCGAGACCGATATCTCGATACTTCACCGTTTAATCCGATTACACGCTTTTTCCTCATCCATCGTCGTTTCGGTCCTTCGATCATTACGATACTTATATTTAAACGATTCGAAATGTAAAAAATAAAATAAAAAAGGATTAGAAAAAAAGAGTATCGATGAAATATCACGCAATGATTTTGCGTGAAAATAATATTTACGCAAGATCACGAATTGATTTTGGGTTACGTAAGTAAAACGTTTCAACGAATTTCGACGATTTAATCGTGGAATTAGAAATAGAATTTCGTATGATCGTCAGGAATTTCACTCCATAAAATTTTAACGTAAAATTTATTAACGTACATTGGTTCATAATTCTGTATCGTCGTATGGAATTAAGAATGTATATATATATATATACATATATATTTTTTTTTTTATTTTTAATTAAAAAAGAAGACACATTATAATCGATTTTAAGCGTGAGCTAATAATAAATAGATTCCATTTGCATATACAATTATTATTGAATTATTAATGCTATTATCATACATGATTATAATCATCATCATCATCATCATCATCATCATCATCATCATCATCATCATCATCATCATCATCATCATCATCATCATCATCATCATCATCATCATCATCATCATCATCATCATCATCATCATCATCATCATCATCATCATCATCATCATCATCATCATCATCATCATCATCATCATCATCATCATCATTATCATCATGATTATTATTCTTTATTTCTGCAGATTGTTTAGATACGAAGATATCAATAAAAATGGAGTACCGAGAGTATTTGTTAAAATTAAAACAAAAAAGAAAAGAACAAGATAAGTTCTAATACAGCCGACAGATTAATTTTAAGCCGAGCTAATGGATAATCTCGGTAAAATTATTATCGAATTATTACCATTATTATGATTACAGATATTATTATCATTTTTACAGACACTATAGATACGACGATAGGAGCGACAATGGAGTTTCGGAAAAAATTAATAATTACTCGTATTAGATACGCCTACCCTCTCTCTCTCTCTCTCTCTCTCTCTCTCTCTCTCTCTCTCTCTTCTCTCTTTCTCTTCGAGTGAGATCAAAGATAATACCGGTCGCGATTAGATCGCATTGGAATCAAATTGCGTTATTTAGATAAGACTAGTGTATCAAGAGAAGCCCCGGCGTCCCGACGTTAATCGTCGCGGCGTAGACGGTATACGTCTATGACTGAACTACTTTCTTTTTTTTTTTGTTTTCTAATTATTTTAAACTCGAACACAACTTGGAGAGATCGGTATCAACTTGATTCAGGCATTACTTGTTCGTCTCGTACTATATTCGGTACGAGAGAAGCGCGTAGGTCGCGATTCGAGGGGCAACATACATAGGCGTGCCGCGCGTTAACGCGTGCCTTTCTCGATGACCAATGTGTCGTTCAACATTCCACCGTCGATACCTCGAAATCCTTTAAGGAAGCGTGTGATGCTTATAAAATGACGCCTCATATACCTCGATCATCGGGGACGTGCCTTTTTGAATACGAACATTCCTTTCTTCTTCTTCTCTTTTTTCCCCTGTTTATTATTATTCCTTTTTCGCAAATAAAAATGATATTTTGTTATCTATATTTGAGTAATTTATATATATTCAGATCATAATCGTCAATATTGTTACGATTTATATATATATATATATATATATATATATATATATATATATGTATATTATATACGTATTAAAGGTAGTATGTAATTTAATTTCAATTCGATGAACATATGAGATGTCACAATTCCTGTTTGGATGCTCGTGAAGCTTATAAAATGACGTTTTATATACTTCCATCATAAGATGCGCCTTTTCGAATACGAATATTCTTTTCTTTCTTTTTTTTTTATGTTTATAATGCAAAATTATTAGTATTATTATTATTATTATTATTATTTCTTTTTTTACGAATAAAATTGATATTTTGTTATCTGAAATTGAGTAATATATATTGAAATTATAATCGTCAATATTTTCACGATTGATTTATATATATATATATATACATACATGTATACTATATATGTATTATAGGTAAAATGTAATTTAATTTCTATTCGATGAAGATATTTTATATGATGTCACGATGCTCGTGAAGCTTATAAAATGACGTCTTATATATACTTCTTCGATCATCAGTTGCGCCTTTTCGAATACGAATATTCCTTTTTTTTTCTTTTATGATGCAAAATTATTACTATTTCTTCTTTCTCGAACAAAATTGATATTTCGTTCTCTGAAATTGAGTAATACTTTTCGAAAGGAATAGTGTTCAGAATGTTTTTTCTTTTTTTTTTTTTTTAATCAGATGTATACATTATAGATAATATAGAGATTAAATTTAATTCGACGAATATTTAAGATACTCGAGTAGATGCATTTACAAAATGCAAGTTGCGATACGATTTTTGTGAACGATATAATTGTGGTAATATATAATTTAGATTATACATATATTTTTTTTTTTTGACAATAATTATGATTATATATATTTATCCAAGATTATATTTATTTAGAATATTTATATATATATATATATATATATATCTTTTTACAGATCGAAATAAAAGAAAACCATTAAAGGAAAGATCGAAGGACGAGAAGGATTGCAAGTAAGGTTTTAAACGCTATTAGCTTTATTGCTATCGGATTCTGCGAAGTACTCGAATTGAATTCACGGTATTTAGATGTCCTCTTTATTTCTTTCTTCCTTTTTTTCCTCTTTCTTTCTTTCTTTATTTCTTTGAGAGAAGACGAATTGCTTTGCAGTCGTACAATCCCTGCACTCTCTCAGACTGTTGCATGGAAATCGTTCGCTTTTGGTATGCGTTTATACGTGTACGTTTTAAATGTAGAAAAGGAACAGCAGAGAGAGAGAGAGAGAGAGAGAGAGAGAGAGATAAAGAAAGAGAGAGAGGCATGGACGGACGATGGAGGGAGGAGTGTCTGGGAGCGGGGACAGGGGGTGCGAGGGAAGAAAGGGGTACAAGAAGAGAAAAAATACATGATACCGCGAAGAATTTGCCGGTATTATTCAGTGTGTGCCGAGGGAAAAATACTTGGCATTAATCTCGCGCGCCTCGTAAAAGAAAACATAGGAGGAGATATCACCTGCTCGGGTATGGCTCGAGCATACTTATGGTCGAAAGTAAGAGAGAGAGAGAGAGAGAGAGAGGGAGCTTATATTTCCATATACGAATAAACCGGATTAGTTGCAGCTGTTTGTTAGGTTTAAGCTGTTTAGTAAGAATTTCTTTCAAATTCGTTGAGCGAACGAACTCATCGTTTATATTTTTTATTAAAAACTAGAAAAGAGAGAGAGAGAGAGATTAAAAATTATTCTATTAAATTAGGCAATCGTTGTGGCAATTTTTAAATAATTTCCAAGTAACGTTTTATAACCATACATTTATTATATCCGATCTCATTAATCCCGATACGTAAGTAAATTAATAATTATTCGTTCTATTTGCGTTTATCACCAAAGAAGAGAAAATTAAAGGAAAGAAGAATGAAATAGAAATGATAAGAAATCTTGTAACATTTTCGATGGGCAATTAAAAGATATTGAACTTCATTAACGCGAAATTCGAGGATTAAGAGAGAGATGGCTGTGGGCCGAATGGCCGAAAGTCAGAATTGTTTTCAACGAATATGGGAAAAGGAGAATGGGGCAGTCGAAGGTGGGTAGTAAAAGTCATTTTGACAAACCGAAAAAGACATTCTTCCGCGGGAGAGATTTTACAACGGTGTAAACAGGACTTGAGGGGTACCATAAGCCGGGAAGCTCACGGTTCAAGGCTCGCGGGTACATTCCTTACTTTACCACTCTCTTTTGCCTCGATCCGGACGATGGACCGAATACTTATGTATCTCGCTGTCCAGCCATCTCTCTCTCTCTCTCTCTCTCATTGTGTGTGTGTGTGTGTGTGTGTACACATTAAACCGATCTTTATACTTGTCGAAGCACGAGAAAGCAAAGTCGAACAACAAGCGTTTTTCTTCACTCTTTTTTTTTTTATTTGTTCGTTAACATTTATGCCTTTGCAAAGATTATCCGCTCTTAGAAAAACGAGGCGCCTAAAAGCAGATATTTCGTTTTTAATCCGACTATCGATTTTGCCTACGCTTGCTTCAATGTTTGATTTTCCCCATTCGCTTTTTGCTACCCATTTGTTTTCCATCGGGTTATGATTTTAAACGTAAGTTCGTTATCGTAACGTTTTATACGATCTTTTCGACAAATACTTTCTTCAAAGGTTAAACACAATTTGAAGGAATATCTTTGTCCTTGCATAACCAATCAACGTCGTTATTCCCTTTCCTTCTCCTAATACGCCGACTTGTTTAATGTTCGGCGAAGCGTCGGGAAGTCAGTATCGAACAGTCAGTCAGTGAACGAACACTAACGAAAAAGAGCAATCAAGTCAAGGTCATAGTCAGCTGAGTATTATTTCTTATTAAGAACTTAGAATCTGAACGCATTGTACATCAAATCATACACAACAATCACGACGTTATGCATCATTGTCAGAACACAACACAACATCTATAGTTTGCTTCGATAAATCATTTTTTTTTTTTTGGTACCTTAAGCGCTGTTATTTTTTACGCGCAACCTAACTAAGAGCCAACAGGATCTACTAGGCGAGCGATATTGGCTAACGGCCTTCGATAACTTAGCATAGTATCGCTGCCCTTTTCATCGTTGCCGACGGATCTACAACTCTAACGTTAAGGAAGAGACGGAGGACAGTTTCTCTGTGCGAATTGACCTTCATCGCTGGTACTGTACGAGACGCCTACCATCACACACTCTCATAGTTGAGTCGTGCGTAACTATACTCTACGTTCCACTTTCTCTCCTTTCCGTACGCTCATGGCTCCTTTTTTTTTTCCATTCTCATTCGTTTCACATTCGTTTAATCTTATTCGAATTATCTTTGAAATTATCTCGTAACGAATACATTTTCGTTCTATTCGTAATTTGTATATTTGATTTATTAATGTACGACATTTTTAGAATTTTAGAATTTTTTCTTTCCTTTTTCTTTTCTCTTCTGTTTCTTTTCTTTTCTTTTCTTTTTTTTTTTTTTTTAATTATCGTACGAAAAGATAAGCAAGGGATCTGATATTATCGTATTTTTATATAAAACGATTTTATTTTATAATTTATATGTGCACACGCACACACACACACACACACACACACACACGTTTTATGTAATTTGATAATATTACATATATTAATTATTAAATCGCAACGAAGAAAAATAAAAAATAATATATATATATTCTTATTCATTAAGACGCATTTAGCGTTTTTCGATTATTGATTATTTTAATCAATAGTAAGATCTTCTCATGAACGTTAGATGAAAAACATTACGATCTATCGATACACTTTCTCAGTTCCTCTGGTTGTCCTCTTCGAGACTTTACTTCTTCCGTGTATACGTGCGATATCCCTTACATCGACACGGAACCGATATAATCGCTTCTCTATGCAAATGCTCTATTCCAAGTTGCGTATCCTCTTATTGCCTCTCTCTCTCTCTCTCTCTCTCTTTCCCTCTGTCTCTCTCTCTTTCTTTCTCTCGGTACCTCTTACGATGTTCATTGTGAAAGGAAATCCTTGTTTTTTCGTTTTTTCTTTTTGTTTCTTTTTCCTTTTCATCGGACATTTTTAAAAGCAAGATAAAACCGGAATAACGAAGCCAAGCTTGGGCCTACGAAGCGGTGGGTAAATGAATTACGAGTCAATTGTGCGAACGATTATCTGTTCGTAGAAGCAACCTGGATGCTTCGGCTTATCTACGATTATTCGTAGATCGGTCTACATCGGGAACCCTAAGTACAGCGCATACATACCTACCTATATACTTACTAGCAGCTACCTACGAGAAAATAAGGATGAGGAGAGATAGGGAAGGAGAGGTGGAGGAGGAGGAGGAATAGGTACGCTTCGCTGTTCAAAGGAGATCAGCAGGGATGCTGGGAGCTGTACTGGACCACCGATAAACGACGTCCCATGACATATAGGATTACCTTAAATGTTCTCGAGAACTAATAGCGATGATAAATCGTCGGATTGTCATGAGAAATATGGACGGGAGATTAGACGTTTATAGAAGAGAGGGTGGATTTTGATACACATATATTGAATTTACAATTTCTTTTCTTTTTTTTTTTTTTTTTGTTGAAAAATATTAATTTACATAGCGGATTGAAAAAGTTCTTAAGCCGATCATAAATCTAAGTTACCGAGCGATTTTAAAAGATCGATTAAATTTTCTATGAGACATTTTTTTTTATTTTTAAGAGAATCCTAGTCGGACCTCGTAATAGGGCTTGTCGTTTTATAATTTGGCCCGATAAGTCTCGACGGATAACGAGTAATTGATTTGTAAGATACAGTACGATCTTTTGTTCGAAATATTTCATTAAATAATATCAACGATCAGAATCGATATTAATAACAAATGTATAAAATTCTTCTTCTTCTTCTTCTTCTTCTTCTTATTATTATTATTATTATTATTATTCGAAATAATGACAAACGTATAATAAAAATAATCAAAAATGATCTAGCTTATTACGAAATCTTTACGATTAACGAAGAGAACTAATTCTCTTAGATGTATTCGCACGAAATTATTCTTCCTTTTTCGTCTTTATTTTCGTTTCGTTCCTTTTTTCTTCTTTTCTTCGGTTTTTTCATTCATTTTATATTTTGTTTTAACCACATAGAAAATTAAATGACCGTATGCTTAATTACTCCGAACGAAGCGGCTCTAACTCAGAACATAATTAGTCTTCGTCGGACAGCGGGGGAGTAGCCATAACCCTAAATGATTCTGCTCGCGAGAAGGAACACTCGCGGTGAACTTGAACAGTATGGTCGACGCCTTCGAAGACCTATCGACCTTTGAACTCTCGCTCCCGTCGACTGAATCCGAAGACTCGTCTTTCCCTTTATTCCGACATTATTGCGAGAATCCGAGGCCACGAACAGTTTCCCACAGACTTTATAAGAAAAAAGTACCGTTTCTCTTTTCATTTATTTATTTTTCGTTTATCGCGAAAAGGGAGAAAAGAAGAAGAAAAAAAAAATAGAAATGCGACTCGTATGCGACTTTCGTCAGCGTTTTAATATCAAGAAACAGAATATTTTTATTTGACACACGAAAATTAATAATAACGATAATAGTCCCAAAGTAATAAATAAAATATATTAAATTTGGATAAACTAAATAAAACACACACACACACACACATATATATTTCTAATAAATTTATCAAGATTAATTGTAATCTCCGATAAAACGGATACGACTTGTATGACTTTAATAAATAATCAAACGAACGGAAACGAAACGAATATTATAATAGAACATTATCTAATTTAAATAGATTGAATGAAACGAAGATAGCGAACTTAACGCGTTCATTTTGCGAGAATTAAAAGGGGAATGTTGAAAACTTGATAGAATAAAAAAACGATAAGATAGAGAACACTTATGTTGACAACAGTTACTTACAAGTATTTTTCTCGTGTTATTACAACGTCGCTGAGCTGAGTGAGTACGTACGATAGGCGCAGCAGGAGTTTTCTACCATTTTTAGAAGAGAATCGTCTATCAACGTACAAATACATGAAAGGAAGACGACAAAGTCCGTCGGCGTTGTCTCGGTCGGTGGAGAATGGCACGCGGATTGTTTCCCGTCGTTAACACCCAGGAAAGATGTACCCCAGTACAAGAAAATTTAAGTTTATATCTTTCTTTTCCTTCCTTTCTTCCTTTTTTTCTTTCTTCCTTCTACTTTTTCTTTTCGAGCCACTCCCCCCCCCCCTTCCATCAGCCTTTAATATCCCACCCCTTTTTCTTTTGTTCATTTTCCACGAAATCAAATCATAAAAATAATTTCATTTAATATCCTACGACAAAGCTATGTATCTATCTCTTTTTTAACGACTTCCTTCGAGAAATCAAAAGCATACTAATGAGAAAATTTTAATTTACGTGCTATGAAAATTAATATATACATACACACTACCTACATATATATATATATATATACCCAGGGTGGTCCGGAAAGATAATAAATTTAAATCGTCAAATAAAGTTTATTTTATTCTAGTTTTATTTTTATTTTTATTTTATTTTGATTTATATATTTTTTTTTTATTTATTTATTTATTTTTTTTATGAGACGGTCTCATAAAAAAGAGAAGTACCAATAAATTGGTTATTATTAGTTATCGAATTATTTTATTTTCATTTTATTATTTCTATTTCTTTTTTTTTTTTTATTATTATTATTTTATGAGACTGTCTCATGAAAAAGAAGAAGTGCCAATAAATTGGTTATTATTAGTTATCGAAATATTAATACATTAAATACTTCGAAAGTATCAAAAACTTGTAGTCCGTTGTGCAATAAGTCGTATTATGTGAATATTAGATAATTTTGTTCCTATCAAAATAAAATAATTATTAATTTACGAGTACGTAATATCTAATGATTTATATAACAGTTAGTGTTGACATAGAGAGAGAGAGAGAGAGAGAGAGAGAGAGAGAGAGAGAGAGAGAGAGAGAGAGAGAGAGAGAGAGAGAGAGAGAGAGAGAGAGTTAAGAGAAGATCTCGAGACTTGATGTTTTCTCTTTCCCTCAATATTTCTCTCGACATTTCTTCGTAATAAAACGGAGACTCTTGGAGACGAGTAAGTATGCGTGGAAAAAGATGGACGAGCTTACTTCCGCCAAGACGATGTGAGGCCACGAAGAAAGAGAAGTTGGTCATAGAGAGACAGAGAAGATGAAGAAGACAGCTTCGTTCGTAAACTCAACGATCTCTCTCTCTCTCTCTCTCTCTCTCTCTCTCTCTCTCTCTCTCGCTCTCACTCTAGGAAAAGAAAAAGCCGTAAGTACGACGGTATTAAAGTTTACCACGAGTCCGGTACATAGCTGAAGAAGGTAGCAGTAGTGGCCTCGAGGCAAAACTTCTAGCTAGTCTTAGATACTTGTTCGGTAAGAAGATGAACGATATCATGCTGATCAAGAAATAGTTCGATCGACTTCCGATCATATTTTGCGGTAGGACACTTACGATCTTACTTTCGTACTATCGATCGTTTTCTTTTTTTTTTTTTTCTTTTTCTTTCTATTACACTCAGTCGATTTTCCTCTCTTCGGATAATTCGCTGCTTCTTTTTTCTTGTTGTTGTTTTTGTCCATGTCGTTGTTCTTTCTTTCGCTTTTCTTTTCTCCCTTCGTCAATAAATAATTCGTATACTCGAGATTATCTCATTATATTTTTGCGATGTATTGTTATTTCCTCGTCGTTCTGTTAACGACGTTTTATCTGTGTGAGAGAGAGAGAGAGAGAGAAAGAGAGAGAGAGAGAGAGAATACGAAGACAGGAATTGTAAATGCTTAAAGAGTCGTAAAATCGTAATGTATTTAACACCGGTAACGCAGGACAGGATACTCGGGATAAAAGGATTCAAATTTTTTTCCTTTTTTCTTTTCCCTTCCTCTTTTTTGTTTTGTTTCTCTTTTATTTTTCATTTCATTTCATTTCATTTCATTTCATTTCATTTCATTTCATTTCATTTCATTTCATTTCATTTCATTTCATTTCATTTCATTTCATTTCATTTCATTTCATTTCATTTCATTTCATTTCATTTCATTTCATTTCATTTCATTTCATTTCATTTCATTTCATTTCATTTCATTTCATTTCATTTCATTTCATTTCATTTCATTTCATTTCATTTCATTTCATTTCATTTCATTTCATTTCATTTCATTTCATTTCATTTCATTTCATTTCATTTCATTTCATTTCATTTCATTTCATTTCATTTCATTTCATTTCATTTCATTTCATTTCATTTCATTTCATTTCATTTCATTTCATTTCATTTCATTTCATTTCATTTCATTTCATTTCATTTCATTTCATTTCATTTCATTTCATTTCATTTCATTTCATTTTCTAGTCAAAGAACTATGTACTTACATTATGCAAGAACGTACACTGTGAATTTTAATAAGCATTTTCTCGAGTGGTAGTTAATTGTCGAAGGAAAAGAAAAAAGAAAAATAGGAAAAAAAAAGAATAAGAACGTTTATCACTATAAAATGGCTGCTGTATGAAACAATTCAAAGTTTGTTCGCGAGAAGTTCGAGAGTTAGACGAGAGTTAGACGAGAGAGAGAGAGAGAGTGAGAGAGAGAGACAGAGAGAGAGAGAGAGAGAGAGAGAGAGAGAGAGAGAGAGAGAGAGAGAGAGAGAGAGAGATAAAGAGAATCGTACGAGGTGAACATTTCTAACGGGAGTGACGCGCTCGTTAGTACACTCAACGCATGCCTTTCTTAATCTTCTCTTTCTCTATTTTTCTTTCTTTTTTTTTTCTTATCTTTCATCGTGTCGAGTTATGATAATGACGTGAGTTCATCGCGTAATCAACTTTATAAAAGAACGTTATATCTATACTCTCATGTTATTTTTAAATCGTCGTGCGTATAATCGATTAAAAAATGATAACAATCGTGAGAATTGAAGTCGATTCATATTTCTTTCTTTTCATTTTTCTTTTTAACGAGTTCAATCCTTTCTCGAAGAAAACAAACAAAGACTTTTTTTTCTCTTCATCGACGAATCAATTTTCGAAATAAAATATAATACTCAAATCAGTCGACGCGCCGCTCGATCGAGATCAAAAATTATCTATCTATGGGAACGATAATGATACAAAATCGAGGGTATGTTTTTCTTTTTTTTTTTTTTAAGAAAATTAAAATAAAGATAGCTTTTCATTTTAATATGTATTATTAAATTTTATTTGTATATTTTGTCATATATTATACATTATATATATATATATATATATATATATATATATATATATATATATGTATGTATGTATGTATGTATTTTATTTATATATCGTATAATTGTAACTGAATATTATTAAATAACCTTTTTTTTTCTTTTTCGTAAGAAGTAAAGGATTTAATGATTTGATCGAGATCAACAAAAAAAAAAAAAAAGAAAGAAATATCCGACGTTTAAGAAAGGAATAGTATAGTGGATGGAGAAAAAAACGAAACGAAAAAATCAAGGATCTATTGTGAAGGAAGTCCGAACACGTCGAGAGAGATAAAGTTTATTGATTCGAAAGACGTTTGATCGTGACCTTACGAGCACACGAGATTCCTACGAACGAGTTATAAAAGTCCACTCTAGCGATGACTTGCGAGTCTCACAGATCGTACTCACGGAACTCTCTTGGCCGATCATAGTAGAGTAAGGTAGCTCTAAACATGTGGACGTTATTCGAGAATATTATGATCTTAACGAGACGGTTGAGTTGAAGATGATCGATCGAGATTTTTACGTATCCATAGTTTGCTCTCGACGCACCGATGTTTTTTCTTTTTTCTTTCTTTTTTATCTCTCTCTCTCTCTCTTTCTTTTTTTTTTGCTGGATAGATAAATATAATAGATATATAGGGCGGATAAAAAGTATCTAGAAGATGTGAAGAATCAATTTAAGTATTCATTCCCTTTCTCCGATTTTTTGTACTACTTTTTTTTTGTTTCTTTTATCGTCAGATTGTAAAAAAATGTCTGCGGAGAAAAAGTTAACCTAAAAGATCCCGAAAACGAGTGTTCTCTAACATTATTTGTATGTTGTGTTGTTAAATATCTGCCGAATCAAAGGATCTCAAAAGAGAGTATAATATTTCATTCTAATCGACGATCTCAAATAAAGAAAGAAAGAAAGAAAAAAAAAAAAGAGAAAACAAAATAAGGGAAGGCACGGATAAAAATAAAAAAGCCATACTAAAACGGAAAGATAATACGTAGAGAAACCAAATCCCATTGTCCAGAGATTTGTGACTGGACTTCTTTATTTCCCTATCCCCCTGTTTGTTCCTTCCTTTTGCATCCTTCTCCCACTCTGGATACTTTCTTTCAGAACCAAGGTCAGACCATGTCGGGTATAGTATGATAGTAGCCTTCTTCAAGCAGCCATTTTTTTTCTGAATATATATATATATATATATATATATATATATATATATATATATATATCTAACGAAATTATATTATAGTACATAAAAGTAGGTAGGATAGATCATGATATTTCTATGCAAGAAGGAAGGGTAAAAAAAGAAGGATCCATTAGTAAAGATCGACAGATTATTATCTATCATTTTTTTATCGGCCTATCATGGTGGTTCGAAATTTCTTCTCTCTTTCTTTCTCTCTCTCTCTCTCTCTCTCTCTCTCTCTCTCTCTTTCTCTTTCTCTCTCTGTCTTTTTCTGGTCTTCATCTCGTCAGATCTCGTGGCTTCTCGGTTCGTTTCACTCGGTTTCTTGGACACCAAGAAGAGCCTTGCTGATCCGCACTGTCATCCGATACTGGCAGCTTCCAGCTAGTTTACTCTTCGAGAGTCGATTTCTTCTACCCGCGGCTCCCTCGTGTCACGTGGACGAAGCCTCGGATTACGAGAAGGAAAGGAGAGGCCGGTCTCGTATTCTCGTTCGTGCTTCGAGTCGACGCAAGAAGTCGACGCGTGAAACCTCGAGGGTAATCGACGTCCTAACAGGACGACGGCTTCGAACTCACCGGTATCGACAAAATAAAGATAGTCGATATCGATGAAATGTGTGCGTGCTTCTCTCTCTCTCTCTCTCTCTCTCTCTCTTTCTGCGTGCGCTTGCGTGCGTGTGTGCGTGCGTGTGTACGTACGATCGATCGATCACCGATGCGCTGATTAAAATTATACAGGAATTTATCTTTGCGTGCATTGTAAATTGCAAAATTTATTTCACTTTTTGATTAAATCGAATTCATTTATCCACTCATTTCCAATGACTATTAGCATATTTTTATAAGAGTTCAAAATAAATCAATTTTCTTCCTTTCATTTCTTTTTTGTACTACGCTTTTTCGATTTTTTTTCTTTTTATTTATTTATTTATTTATTTATTTATTTATTTATTTATTTATCCTTTTCTAATGAATATTAAAAATTGTGACTTGATTTTTAAGAGGACGTACATATGTACGTTATTTTATATGTAATATCGTGTTTTGTACGAAGTACAGATTTCTTTATTTATTTACGACGATAATTACGCAAGTATAAGTATGTACAGTACGTCTCGAATATTTCGATATTTAAAAAAAAAAATTAAATATCCTTATTTCTCTTTTTGTTTGTAAAAAAGGTAAACAATATAAATCAATATTCGTCCTTTCATCTTCTTGTACACTTTTTCTTTTTCTTTTTCTTTTAATTTTTATTATTTTGAATCAACATAAAAAATTGTAGCCTGACGTTTAAACAGGGCGTATACCATTGTATGATTTAATAAATGAACGGTATAAAATTATTATATCAGATATCGTTTATATTCGGAAGCGAAAGAAGAAGAAAAAAAAAAGGAAGAAAAAAGAAAGAAAGAAAATCGATAAAGTATGATTTATTATAGGGTGACCAGAACAAGGCACACATTTGGACAACTCTCTCCTTTCAAATCATTGTCTCTCTATCCGTATCACGTTTTTTATCTTATGTATATGCCACGCCTGTTTCTTTATGGCCCTCCTTCGCAATCATTTTAATAGCTTTGTCGTTGTCGTTGATATTTGTAGTCGTAGTTGTAGTAGAGTAGTAGTAGTAGTAATAACAGTAGTAGTAGTAGTAGTAGTAGTAGTAGTAGTAGTAGTAGTAGTAGTAGTAGCAGTAGTAGTCGTAGTTGTAGTAGTAGTCGTAGTTGTAGTAGAGTAGTAGTAGTAGTAATAACAGTAGTAGTAGTAGTAGTAGTAGTAGTAGTAGTAGTAGCAGTAGTAGTAGTAGTAGTAGTAGTAGTAGTTATAGTAGAGTAGTAGTAGTAGTAATAACAATAGTAGTAGGTAGTAGTAGTAGTAGTAGTAGTAGTAGTAGTAGTAGTAGTAGTAGTAGTAGTAGTAGTAGTAGTAGTAGTAGTAGTAGTAGTAGTAGTAGTAGTAGTAGTAGTAGTAGTAGTAGTAGTAGTAGTAGTAGTAGTAGTAGTAGTAGTAGTAGTAACAATAGTAGTAGTAGTAGTAGTAGTAGTAGTAGTAGTAGTAGTAACAATAGTAGTAGTAGTAGTAGTAGTAGTAGTAGTAGTAGTAACAATAGTAGTAGTAGTAGTAGTAGTAGTAGTAACAATAGTAGTAGTAGGTAATAGTAGTAGTAATAACAATAGTAGTAGTGGTAGAGTAGTAGTAATAGTAGGGGTAGGTAGAGTAGTAGTAATAGTAGTAGTAGGTAGTAGTAGTAGTAATAGCAATAGTAGTAGTGGTAGAGTAGTAGTAATAGTAGTAGTAGGTAGTAGTAGTAGTAATAACAATAGTAGTAGTAGGTAATAGTAGTAGTAATAACAATAGTAGTAGTAGGTAATAGTAGTAGTAATAACAATAGTAGTAGTGGTAGAGTAGTAGTAATAGTAGTCGTAGGTAGTAGTAGTAGTAATAGCAATAGTAGTAGTGGTAGAGTAGTAGTAATAGTAGTAGTAGTAGTAATAACAATAGTAGTAGTAGGTAATAGTAGTAGTAATAACAATAGTAGTAGTGGTAGAGTAGTAGAAATAACAATAGTAGTAGTAGGTAATAGTAGTAGTAATAACAATAGTAGTAGTGGTAGAGTAGTAGAAATAACAATAGTAGTAGTAGGTAATAGTAGTAGTAATAACAATAGTAGTAGTGGTAGAGTAGTAGTAATAGTAGTAGTAGGTAGTAGTAGTAGTAATAATAATAGTAGTAGTGGTAGAGTAGTAGTAATAGTAGTAGTAGTAGTAATAACAATAGTAGTAGTAGGTAATAGTAGTAGGAATAACAATAGTAGTAGTGGTAGAGTAGTAGTAATAGTAGTAGTAGGTAGTAGTATTAATAACAATAGTAGTAGTGGTAGAGTAGTAGTAATAGTAGTAGTAGGTAGTAGTAGTAAGTACTTATATACGAACGGTGACCGGAAAAAAGGAGGGATAAGAAGGTTGGCGGGGGGATAAGAAGGTTGAAGAAGGTAGAGCCGAGAGAGAAGTGACTCGACTCGTGCTCGAGAAGGTCACATTTGCTCTCTAAGAGAGTAATTATTGTGGAATTGTAATGAGCGAGGCTCGTCGACTTTTAACGATCATCTTTAATTGCTCGAGCCCTCTTCTTTCTCTTTCTTATTAAGATAGAACGATATAAACTTATCCTGCCGCGTTATGACACTTTGAACGTTTGAAAATAACGTATAGGTACTGTCTTCGTGCAAACGATATTAAATAATATTTCTCAAGGTTCTTGAATATTCTTCTTTTTTTTTTTATTTATATATTTATTTACTTATTGTTTTTTTTTTGACTTTTTAAGATCGAGGTAACACTTAAGAAAATACTGCTGATAATAACGAAGGATAATTAAGAGAGAAAATATTTCGATAAAAAAAAAAAGAGAGAAAAAAACAAAAGGAAGGGATGTATCAAGATAGTCGATTTGTGAGATTTAGTATCGTCAGTCATTCTAAGTTATACATTTGATAAAACGGATACTTTAAGGTTAAAATACATTTTCTAACTTTTTATACTCGTCCAAAAAAATGTACAATGCGTATGTACATACCTATATATATATATATATATAGTAGTAGTGGTAGAGTAGTAGTAATAGTAGTAGTAGGTAGTAGTAGTAGTAGTAATATAGTATATATATATATATATATATATATATATATATATATAAGCATGATTTGCTAGAGAAGATATAACGAGATATAAATTATCCGAATGATGTTATTGATTAATATCCAAACAATATATCTTTCAAAGTGCGGAACGTATTTCGCGTGACCGTTTTACATTTGAAATCTCGTTCTGTGGATTATCGCAACTAACTAGAAATGGAAGAAGTCGAGGGAGCACGATTCGTGGCACGTAGAAGAAGAGATCAGGAAGTTTTTACCATGGACCGGGTGCGAGCGCCGGCCGTGATGTGGTAATTAATCCGTGCCCCTCGCCTTTTAGTTAATTCAAGCTCTCTGCCTCCGAGGGCAGCACCGAGATTATAGCTGCTTGATTAGCTGGCTCTTTACAACTCCAGCGAGAATAGCTATTTATACGAACATACAGGTATATATTCTCTCTTTCTGCATATACACACGCGCGCGCACGCGTGCACAAACACACTCACACACACACACAATATTATAACGTAAGGTATACACCTAAGTGAGTTCACATAGGGCAAACTGTTCGATCGTAAAGGTCAAACGTAATGTCAACGATTTACTCTCGCTTTTCCTGTAAATTCATACGGGTTGCCACCGGCCAGCCAACCAGCAAACCAACCAACCAGCCAACTAGCCAACCAACCAACCAACCAACCAGACCGATCATAATCTTTTTATCTAATACTTCTCTGTATACGTGACACACGTTGCACAAACGGGAAGACGGTAGTAGAAGAAGAAGAAGAAGGAAGAAAAAAAAAAGAAATCTTTACTCTCGCGAAAGTGTGCGGATAAGTGTATATGATTTACGATGGATTCGAAGGATGATTTGTAATTGTGCCCCGTTTAACCTCGAATAAAATTAATCGCCGATCTCTATGATGGTTAATTTTCTTTTACACGTTCGTCAGATTATTATCATCGTGAGATCGTCGTCTATTTTTCATATCATCGAATGAAAATGTTATAAACAAGCTATGAAGAAAGATTTCCGCATTGAGAGTTGTCGGATATGATTATTTTGCATATTCTCGTATGAAAGACGTACGATAAACAATGATTAAGCGTATAACAACTGTCAGCATTTGAGTGTTGAAAAGATATAGAGAAAGAGAGAGAGAGAGAGAGAGAGAGAGAGAGAGAGAAGGGAGAAAAGGAAAGAAGTTCGAGAAGAGAAAGAGTGACACTAAGAGCATCCTACCAGTATGTACTTATTTTTCATCTCGAGTAGATCGAAGAGTTCAGGTAAGAGGAAATGAGACAGAATGAGACGGGGATGGAGGTGAGGTGGGATGGGGAGAAAAGGGTTACTACAAGTCAGGTCACGACGTTCGCTCGACCTTAGATCGAGAAGTTCGTCGTTGTCCTCTTTTTTCTTCTCTCTCTCTCTCTCTCTCTCTCTCTCTCTTTCTCTTTCGACTGTTCCAGCATGTCGTGCTTGTTTTCTCGTGGTATGTATTAACATCGCCCGGCATGATCACGTTGAAGACGTTATCGTAAGAACCGTCTCTCCTTTCGAAAGGGTCAACACGTTATCCTTCACATCACATTCTCGGAGGTCCTATTTTTCAATTTTCTTGAAAAATCTAAGAATCTTGAATGGCAAATATTCATTCACCCTTCTTTTTTATATAGAATTTATCCCAATTGAATTGTATATGCTGATGGGTGTCGTTGTGGTGATCGGACGATGAGAATTTTTTTTTCCACTTTTCTTTTTTCTTTTTTCTTTTTTTTTTTTTTTTTTTATAGAAACGATGATAGTTACTTTGGTAACGACGATGTTGAATTTTCTTATTTTTTCCCCTTTCTTTCTTTTTTTTTTATTCCCCCTTTTTTTTTTTTTTAGTTATTTGCACTAACGCGAGAAAGATTCTTTTTTTCCCCCGTTCGAATTTATCCCAATCGAATTATAAATCAAGCAGTTGTCGCCTTGGACGATGGTGTGTTATTATAGAAACGATGATTCAGCCGAGATTGGAAGGGAGAATCATTTCTTCTGTATGATAATGTCGGATTTTATTTATATTTTCTTCTTCTTCTTTCTTTCTTTCATTCTTTCATTCTTTCTTTCTTTCTTTCTTTCATTCGCATTACCACGAAAAAGACGTAAGCGGATATAAGCGAGACGTTAACGGACTACAAAATGAGTTTTCTCGTTTGACTCGGCATACGCATATCGAATTAAAGTTCGTCGCATGTTCGTGAACATGTAAGAATGTACATACTTAAATTGTTTCGAAAGAAGTTACATTTAAAAATATATCCCGAGCGAGATAATGGCTCGCCATTGAAAAGAGAGAACAAAAAAAAAAAAAAAAAAAAAACAGAAAAAAAATGGATAGAAGTTACATCGATCACATTCAATCGGATCAACATTATCTTTAGTAGGCAATATAAATTAACTGTTTATCTTGGAGTTAAGAATTTTTGCGAGGTTATAGATTTTTTATTTTTTATAACAATCACCGATTTCCTTTCTCTCGGTCTTGTTTATTTATTTTCGTTATAATCATTTCCAGAAGCTGAAAGAACATGAGGGATAAGTAACGCGAGCGCTCAATCGGCGAGTATGTATTTGAACGGTGCGATTAAGCCTCGTTACATTCGATGCGGCTATGGATAGAGCGATAAGAAATATGGAAATATTGCGGTAAGTAATACCCCCATGACATACACGTATATTTCATTAGACGCCGATCGTAATCGCTGTGCTTTACACGTTCCACGTTCTAACAAAGTATTATTACTATGTAGATATGTACGTACATACATGCGTATATTCAATTCGAATAAACTCGGATTTGATACTTGGATGGTTGCGTTAAATAGTCGCGGTTGTCTTTTCAACGTTTTTCCCAATGATTTTGTTTTTCTTGTCATTCGTTTATTAATTTAACGGGTCAAAGGTATTCTAATAAATCTTTCCATATTCGTACGTACGTATACGTATGGTATCTGTCATCACAGCGATGTAAAATTATACGCGACAACGATAAAAATATTTGCGTGAAGATAAGTTCCTATTTATTTGTTTACTTTTTTCTCTTCTTTAATGTTATCATAAAGCACGGATGAGTGTGAGATCATTTTGATCGTCTTGTCAATAATATCGAATCGATAAATATTCGAGACACGATGTGATTTTAACATGATTATTCAAATAATTACGATTGGTACGTCGGTAAGATAATCGAATTAAACGAATATTATAATTTAGGATTTGTATATATATATATATATATAATTTAATTGAACAAAAGTAATTTTATTATGCATAAATATTTCACATTTCAAAGATCGATAATGTAGTATCATGTCTCTATCCTATGTATGTATTCATATATTGGTTATAGAACGGCAAGAGAAAGTATAAACAAAACACGTAACGATCGCGAACTTGGCATTGTGTCAAGGAGACACACGTTGATACTCCATTGAGTGAACATCTACTCCGAGAGTACGTCTTCGAGTTCGTCGTATTTTCTGGATTTTCTACAATAATTTAGTAATTTAGGTTCTCATTTATATTCTAGATTCATATTCATATATATATATATATATATATATATATATATATATATATATATATATTAAATCAGTAGGATTTGTATCGATAATTTCATTGAAAGAAATTTATTTTATTAAACATATTTCATATTTCGAAGATCGAAATGAAAAAAAGATATTTTATATTATATACATATATTTATTATATATATATATATATATATATATATATATATATATATATATATATTATAGACGTATTACTACATATTTTCAATTGAGATCGCGAACGATATGACCCTATAGAATCAGTCCTTGTCCGTAATATTTGTAAATACTTTTTGCAATCGAAATAAAAAAGTACTTTAAAAATCAAATGAAATCGTGAATCAGAGAATCGTTGTTATATGGTAATACCTTTAAGAAGGAAAAATTTGATCGTTAACGTTAATCTACGAGGTCGATCTAAATTATTACTAATATTACGTCGACCCATAATTGATTTATACTCACGCTTAATGTCCGTACATACGTCAGATCGTTGATAAAATGATCGTCGGATTAAACAGATATAACCGTAATAAACAATTTTATCGAGAGGATCGACATTTTAAATTCGGGTAAACGTTATACGTATTTATATTATATATTTTCTTATAGTCCTTCGTTAAGAAACGTAGAAATGAATAAGAACTATTAAGAGATTCTTTTCTAAGATTTCAGATGTTTTCTTTTTTCTTTTTTTTTTTTTTTTTCTTTTCTTTTATTTCTCCTTCCTCCACTTCTTCTTCTTTACACGATATTAACATCAAATAGGTGAAATTGAGTGGACGATTAATAAGATATAATGAAACACAAAAATGTAGTCCATATAACGAAGAAGTCATTACATCGTATTATCTACGATCAAGATTTCGAGAGAACGAACATTTTTCAAGAGAAAAGAAAAAAAAGGATGTCACGAGAAAGTCTTGGGATACCTAAACGAGATTCCAGATCACGATCGAGATAAACCCAAAACTCCCCTTTTCGTATTTGAATCTTGTAGGAAAAGAAAAATCGAAAAGTGAACGTTACGAGCACAGGAGAGAAAGAGACATCATCGAGGTGTGGCGAAACGTCGATGAGCAATTTCTCGATGATAAAGGGCGATGTTTGGTGAGGATGTAAAAAAATGAAAAAAAAAAGAAAAGATAATATTAACGTAGCTTTCTCTTTCTCTCTCTTTCTCTTTTTATCTTTTTCTTTCACTCTCTCGTTCTCTTTTATTGGTCACGCAACATCGCTGTCAAGGATAATGCACTTGACACTGTGGGAAGCCCAAGGCCGTACCAGTCGGAGCTTGTTAATACCGATGGGAGTTAGCACATGTACCGCATCATTTCCGCGGAGGATACACGCGATACTGAAGTAACACCGCGAGACGTCTTGCTTTCGAGAAATTTTACGATTATTCGGTGTGTCCGCTTAACTAAAATTCTTACGGGGATATCGAATATCACGTAATACAAAATTTTTTAGGAGTCGGATTTTTTTCTACTTTTTATTTCATTCGATCGAATAAAATATTGATAGAAAAAGGTTAATGGAAGAAAGCGTGGGTAGGGGGTGGGGGGGGGGGGA
>OU964961.1:2247976-2297976 GCA_918808275.2 Dolichovespula sylvestris
ACGACAGGTTTTGCTTAGGTTGGTGCTTGCTTTCATAACGAGCCGATGAAATGAATATTCAAGCATTGGTCTTGGGTAAGAAGAATGTACTACTATCGCAAATCGCTTACACGATATTCCCATTGGTAGTCTTTGAAAAGATTCTAGAGAACGTGCCTCTAAGCTTATTCCCTCCTTTCTTGCTTTCTTCCTTTATTTCTTTCTTTTCTTGTTTTATTTTTTCATTTCATTTCATCTCACGTTTAGATCAGTCTATTTCTCTTTCTCGTATTTCCTTCCTTTAGCCAGAGGCTCGTCAAGAAGCTTTGCCTTATCGCTCAGAGCCATTACATCGCTATTAAGAAGACACCCTATATCGTGATCGCATTTCTTCGAGGATATCCCGGAACGAATTCTATTGGCTGTTGCCTAAAATCCGATACGCTTAACAGACGTATCATATATTATTATAAATCTTCTACCTATCTCTCTTTCTCCCTCTCTCCCTCCCCCTCTCTCTCTCTCTCTCTCTCTTTCTCTCTACCTATCTATCTATCTATCTCTCTTAATCTCTTTGCAACGATCTTAAATGGGATCCCATTTATCAAGTCAATATTTTTAAACATTACGTCAGTATTTGAAATAAACGATCAGTATTTATAACAAAATATAAATGTGTAATATATTTTGCCCATTGCCCCTTAACTATTTACTGATCATTTATTTCACGATATATTTGTCATTAATATTAATAAAAATACTAATGAAATAAATATTGAACCGTGCTCTTAATATAGAAACTATTTTCAATTAGGGAGCAACAGCACTTTAGACATGGACATTCCGTAAGAAATCGTTTTACGATCGAGTCATTTATGGAACTCGATGCAAATTGATAATTTTCTGGTTAGAAGAAGTCGAAGAAGAACAGGAAGACGAAGAAGAGGAAGGAGAAGAACTATGCGTTGCGAAATGAACTCTCGCGTGTCTTTTAACAACCGTTCTCGTTTCAAACGTTCTATCTATCTATCTAGCTCTTTCTTTCTAGTTATTTACTATCACTATGAATCGTATTTTCTATTAAGAGAATGTACAAAAATTTAATGAATGGCTGATATGAATACGTTCTAATCGTAAGACGTTAGAACTTGAATTGCTGTTTTAATCGTAGAACGATTTAATGGCATTACTTATATCCGGAAACGGTATAACAACAACGTTGAAAACAGATATTAAAGTGTTATTGTTTTTCCCTCTACGATGATTATTATACCGTATTTATAATGTTCTAAAGCTGGAAATAAATAACGTCGAAGGAATACGGATTTAAATTGGTCCGAACGAATCGAAGATAGACGCATTTCTCTCGCACGTATTTTCGACCTTGTCATTAATCATTGATCATTGATCGTATTAATTAGATCGGTTGTCGACGCCAACGTACAAAATTAATAAGATTTATCAAGCAGTTATGAGATGAGAAAGAGCGTTGAATTGAATGCCAAACCAATGTGGTCCTAGCCTTGAATCACGCATAGAGTTTTAGCCGTTATCATTGTTATCATATAACGAAACGATATTATTAATATTGTTTTTCTTTTTTTTTTTTTTTTACTTCTCTCTGTTCTTGGTATAATAAACTCTAATAATAGGAATATTATGGGGGAGTATCATTAATGCGTATGGAACGGACTTGCAGGATTGCCCCTCTTGCCCCCTTGATCACCCGTCACTCGAGATTTCTTTCAAGCTATGTGAAAAGTTGATGAGTCCCTTTCTTTGATTAAAAAAAAAAAAAAAAAAAAAAAGTAAAGAAAAGAAAAAAAAAGATCGATCCTAACGATCTTGGAATGAAGCATTTAACGATCTTGGAATAGATCATCTAACGATCTTGGAATAGATCATTTTGTCGATAAACTAGATCGTCATTTCGACTGTGTACCTACGTATGTATGTTGTACATATTTAGGTATAATATTATAATTAGGAGTGATCGTTTAATAATCTAAACGATCTTCCCTTCGTGAAAGCTTACCTATCACGAAACAAGTGGTATCTGGAGAATACCAAAGAGAATACGAAAGAAAGAGAGAGAAAGAGAGAGAGAGAGAGAGAGAGAGAGAGAGAGAGAGAGAGAGAGAGAAGGAAGAGAAAGAAATGTAAAGAAAATAAAAGAAATAATAAAAGTGGAACAGCACCTAGACATATAGAGAAAATCTGTTGCTAGACGTCTTGAAGAAACGGAGATCGAACTTCGCGTCGATCGACTTTCACGGTCGCGCGTATCGCTCCATAAAATGTTGCAAATTGAGACAAATGGAACGAAGAGAGAGATAGAAAGAGAGAAAGAGAGAGAAAGAAACGTTGGAAAATAAGGAAAAGAAGATAGAAAGAGATAGATAGATAAAAGGTCTTATCCCAGTCTTAGGTAATGCCGCTAATACCGCGAAAATGCTTCGTCTCGATAGGTGTGTCTATCTTTGTTCGATCTTATTTTTCCTCTCTTCTTTTTTCTCTCTTCTTCTTCTTCTTCTTCTTCTTCTTCTTTCTTTTTATTTTCCTTCGCTCGATCGATCGATCTTCTTCCATCTCTTTCTTTCTTTCTTCCTTCCTTCCTTTCTTTCTTTCTTTCGTTCTTTCTTTCTCCTTATCATCCTTCTTCTTCTTCTATCTTTCTCCTTCAAACGGAAAGATCTCAGCGAGATTCTCGCCTTCTCTACTCGGTTGCTTGATCCTCAGCAAAACACGACGGTCAACGTCGTACGTTAGTTTCTCTAATCCTTAAACACGCTTGGCTCAACTCGGCACCACTTCGATCTCAGGCCGTTATTTCCTTTTGCCGATATACGGCACTCTGAGCCGCGGCAGATCGCTATCGTATCGCATTTTCAAGTATATTTATATTTATATGTATACGTATATACCGTACGTATATAGTAAGTATGTGTATAGTAAGTACTTACGTGTGTATATATATATATCTATATATATATATACACATATACGTGTGTATATATATATATACACATGTACGTATGTCTACATGTGTATATGTTATATATATATATATATATATATATATATATATATATATATATATATAGACATACGTACACGCGTTTAACTACTTACATATACGATAGAATTCTAATTCTAAATCGAGTAAACGTTTCTACGGACGGCTATCAAAGAATTTACCATTAATGATTTACCAAGATAAACTTTCTGCTACGGTTTCGGTTCGTTACTCGTATGTAAAAAGGTATCGTAAAAAAAGAATCTGATAAAAAAAAAAAAAAAAAAAAAGAAAAAAAATCGTATAAAGAAATCGCGATTATCCGACGACTATACACAACGACGACTACGACGACAATGTAACTATTTCATAAGACCCTCGTTATCTATTTACTTATAACTCACGAGATATAATTTTCTCGGGCTTTTAATGAAACAGCAATTTCGTGTAATCCCAACTTGCTAGAGTCAATTTCACGTATCATTATCGATTCGTCCGATAATAATCAATCAAACCTTGCACGGGGAATCACTGATCATGAGGATTGATCGTTACTAAATCAATTCTAAGAAAATGTTTTGACTTTGGTCCTCCTCCTCTTCCTCCTACTCCTCCTCTTTCGATTTAAAGTTGCACTTTCGTTTGGATCAACGTAAAACACGTCAGATTATATTATCTGGTCAAACGTTATTTCCTCGAAGCGTATAATAAATTTAGGGTAAGAACGTGTTCGCGAATTTAAATTAAGAGAACAGAAAAAAAACAAAAAAAAAAAAAAAGAAAAAGGGAAAGAGAGAAAAAAAACCGTTGAAACGGTCGCTTTGATCTTGGAAACGATTACTCGGAAGTTTTCTCGAAAGTTCAGTGACCTTTTTACACGTGAGAACCCTTTATCCCTTCTCGTCGACGATGAAAGAGAGAGAGAGAGAGAGAGAGAGAGAGAGAGACGTACATCTCCAAGAAAATTGTGTAACACAAGAGAATCCTGATAAGCGGGAGAAAAAAAATAACAATAATAATAATAAAAAAAAAAAGAAAAAATCAAAAAGAAAAAAGAAGAAACAAAAAACACAAAAACAGAAAAAAAAAAACAAATTATCTTTAATTTGCACACCTTCGAACGGTTCAAAGAGCCGTAAAATGATCGTAAAATGGCTCAAAGAGAATTCATAATTGGTCAAGGGTTCTTCCAATTTCTTTCTTGTTGACCGATGCGATATGGTTAGAACGATTTAACTCGTTAGAATACGATTTAAACGTGCTATCTCGTTTGTCCAAAATATTTTTACCATCGCCAAAGTATAAGAATATTTATTGCCGTTGATAACGCACAACACTTCAACGCCATCTATATGCAACGAACGACGAAGCAACGTTATTTAATGTAAACGAACGTCGAAATAAAAATGAAAAGGCAAAAAAAGAAGGAAAAAAAAATAAATAAATAAAAATAAAAATGAATAAGAAGAAAAATAAAAGGAAATAAAGCGGAAGAAAAAGAAAAAGATAAAATTTCTCGTAAAACCGGCCAAGTTCCTTCAGAATAACGATTTTCAAAGAGACCTCTCAGTTGGACCCGCTGCTGTGCGAGGACCAAATGGCATGATCCTTTATTACAAACGATGCGCCTATCAGTATAAATACATTCTCGCGTGCCTACGCTTAAAACGATCGTAAAGCGACCGGAAGAAAAGTTCGTTTATGGTCTCGTGGCGTGCAACGCATACCTACATAGCTTTTCCAAGCAAGAGGCTGAGAGAAAGAAAGAAAGAGAAAAAGAGAGAGAGAGAGAGAGAGAGAGAGAGAAAGAGAGAGAAAGAGACCTTCTCCTGCTTATCCTATTTAGTTTATGCTGTCGTTCTCGCCATACGACTACTGCAAGAGCTCGACTTGACAGCGAACCCGAACGAACCAACTTGCTATACCTACTTGCATTGCACACAATGTGTTTGAATAGCTAACGCGTTTTTTGTTTCCTTCTCTTTCTTTTTTTCTTCTCCCTCTCTCTCTCTCTCTCTCTCTCTCTCTCTCTCTCTCTCTTTGTAAAAAAGAATACGTTAAAAGGAGATAGAGAAAGAACACGTCTGTATTTTTCGAACGTTTCTATAAATAAAGTAGACTGATATATAACGGTCTATGGTACATGTACGTAATAATTAAAATAGATATATATATATATATATATATATATATATATATATATATATATATTTGAAATATATATTTAATGAAATATATATTAAATACATATATATTTAAAATATATATATATATATATATATATATATATATATATATTTGAGTATATTAACGAGTGACAAGTTCGAAAAGGTTAATTACGCTCGTAGGACTTCATATCGTTTCCTTCTTCCTTATCGTAACGAAGTTTGGTCTCGATGATAAAGAGCAAAAAAAAAAAAAAAGGAAGAAGAAGAAGAAAGAAAGAAAACAATTTATCATTGTCTAGTTACATTTAATATTCTTTAATCAATTCAAATCCCATTCCCACGATTAAATTATTTCTCGTTTTTTCTCTTCTTCATTTTTTCTCTTTGCAATAAGAGAGAGAGAGAGAGAGAGAGAGAGAGAGAGAGAGAGAGAGAGAGAGAACATGACTGATGACTTTTATCACAGTTATCGATATCTTCGTTTTCTTTCGTTTTATTTCATTTTCTTTTTTTACTTGTCTCTTTTTTCTTCCCCTTTCTTCTCTTTCCTTTCCCTTCGTTTTATTTCTTTCCCGTTCCCTTCCATTTTGTTTGCCTTCCCTTTAAGCGTCAACTTTTTCGCAACGGAAGAGTATAAAATGTGAACGTTTACTCACAAGCGTATCCTGCCGTGCGACGTCTGCTCCATGCTTGAGGAGTAGCTCAACCACCTCCAAGTGGCCTTCGGCAGCTGCCCTTTGTAGAGGAGTCACGCCGCCCTGGAACAACGGAGAGATAAGAGGAAGAAGAACAAAAAGCGAAAAAGAAAATGGCAAAAAAAAAAACATCAACAACAACAACAACAACAACAAAAAAATGATTAACGGCTCGTTCCACGCACCACCATTTAATTCGATTTTCTTCTAGGTTTCTCTTAGCTTACCAAGATGCGTCAATTTGCAAGTAACAACGGCTTTATCCATCCATATATCCATCTATCTCTCTCTTTCCTTCTTTCCTTCTGTCTTTCTTTCTTTCTTTCTTTCTTTCTTTCTTTCTTTTCAAATGAGCTAGTCATAAAAGAGAACCGCCCTTATCGATCTTAGGCCCCCTTTTTTTCTATCTACGATAATAATTTACGATGTACGATTGAACGGGTTTCTTGAAATTTAGCGCCCATTTTCCTTTCATTTAAATCGTTAACTCTTCAAGACTTCATTTCGTGTTAATGATTCTCGCACGTTTATAAAGAGGTGAGAGAGAGAGAGAGAGAGAGAGAGAGAGAGAGAGAGATACATCGCGTGTTGAAACGCAGATTTTCATCATTCTCTAAAGGTTCTAAACGTTTCCTCGGTTTATCGACCGATCAAATCGCTTGATTAAGTTATCTTCCCCACTCTTTTTCTTTCCCCTCCTCTCTCTCTCTCTCTCTCTCTCTCTCTCTCTCGCTTTTCAATGATGTGTATGTAATCGGGCTCCTCAAGTACCAGCCAGAGATGATTAAACCACGATGGGCACATAAATTAAACTTTTATCTGATAGCAAGACACGACAGCATCCTTAACAGATACATCGCGTAATTTACGTTTTAAGATAGAATAATAAACGTCTGGCGTTGTCAATGGTGAAACGTTCCTTTCGACTGTTATCGAATGTCGGGGATGTCGCTTTTCTCGTATCCTACCTTTTCATCTTCCTATGTACGTATATCTGTATATTCGAAAGTATGAATTATGCGTTATTCCTGTGTTCGCGAGAGAGAAAGAGACTTGCGCGATTAAGCGAGATGGTAAAGAATCTTGAATATTAATGAAGCCGGTTTCGTTGGATTCCGAAAGGAATATAAAATTGAAGAGGCGCGGAGCTCGTAACGAAACGTATTTGATTATCGTCAAATTTATTTTTCACGGTGATACGAAATTATTGGAAGAGGAGAAAGGTTGTGGGCGTAGCCGGTGGTTAGAATCTAAGGAGAACGGATCTAAGAAGAATGGAACGTCGTCGTTCGCGTTATTCGAATTCCGCGACTGGAATCGCACGCATATGTCAAAGCTTACCTTCTCGATGTATATAGCCTAAGAAGAAAGCTTGGATACCGACAAATGATCGTCGCTCGGCATATCGCCTAGCTACATACATACGTACATACACACACACACACATACATACATACATGCATGCATGCATGCATACATACATATATACGTATATACGAATCGTATCTCTTTTTCTCTCATTCTCTTTCACAGTCATAACTACGTGTTATACGAACGAACGAGAGAAGACATGTCTGGATCTTGGCAATAATTCCAGAGTGGTGAACACTCGACGCATCTTCCATAAATCATGAAGCCACTCGTCCGGCAAGACGAGCGAGCGACCATTCGCGACCATACGTTTCTCGCTCTCGGGAGGTAGGAATCGCTGAGACGAATTTTCTAAAGGACGAAATGATGATACCAGTTCGTACGCCTTCAGAATCCAAATTTCATCTTCTACCTACATTGCGAGTGATTTTTATACGACGAGCAAGAGAGAATGTCAGATTGAGAAATAATGGATTGTCATGCGAGCCATGTAATTGACTTCTGTAATCATAGTTTGTGATTCATTCATATCGTATACATTATTTTTATATTGGTAATAAAACTAGACTCGCGTTCGATTAAATTTGACCTCTTTTTAATGCACTACTCGTTTTAGAAATTGACACACATTGTCATAACCGTTTGTATGGCATTTATTGAACGAATAAATCGTAGTATATGTATATATATATATATATATGCATATATTGAATAATAATATATTGTAATTAGTGGTGTCAAATGTCATCGACGAGTATAGCAATATTTTGAAAAATGTTCGTCAATTATTAATTTTTGGGCTGTACAATGTGAATGTAGATATTTAATATATAGCTATTTGGCTAACGGGTTTAAGGGTTAACGCTAGCTCACGTAATTGCATTTCACAATGTTGCGTAATGTCGTCACCCGCAACTTTTTTATCGCGAGAAATGAGAGAGAAGGTATGAAAAAGATGGGAGACAGGTAGGCAGGTAAAGAGGCGGGTAAAGAAAAGAACAGAAAGGACGGTCAAAGGAACGTCTAGTGCTAATAAAGAGGAGACCGCGTTTATGAGCCCTTTTGTTCTTCTCTATAATTACGCAAACGAATGTTTTACAGTGGAATAAGTATTAATTAACTCGCGGTTGGCTTGCGGTCTACCACAGGCATCAGCAGCGCGACCGGTAGAACGCTTTCTCGCGAAATATCAAGCGAATCGCGACTATATGCGATTTGCAAGAGCTTCCGGTTTCGAAATATGTTTCTATCTATGTACGTCGAATCAAATTCGTAATAATAGAATGAAGATAATTATTATTAATGATCATCGCATTTATTTCAAACATAAATTTACTTCAACTGACTTTAATTAATATATATATATATATATTTTCTCTTCTGTTAATAATTTTATCTTAATATAATATAATTTTGATTTTCTCGATTTCGTTAACTTTGATCATTTTTCGCAATTACTTAATTGCTGCTAGAAAGATTTTAATTATCGTTGAAATATACTTTTAACGCTAGAATTGTCAAATTATTCATTACACACACACACACTTCGTATAATCATAATTTCACTAATTGTAACGTATGAGAAATTTGAAATTCAACATTTTTTGTAGGGTTCGTTAGTTCCACCGTTAAGAGGATCATCCACGCTCTAATTGTATGAGGAGAAAAGATCGAAGTATTTATTAACGGAAGGATGATCTACAACGTGAAAGGAAAGTAAGCCGAAAGGCGTTTACAATGGCCAACCGACACTATAAAGTCTCGATTTTTCTTCTTATATTTCATCTGCATCTTCATCATCATCTTCTTCTTCTTCTTCTTCTTCTTCTTCTTCTACTTCTATTTATCCTCCAACTTTTTCTTTTTCCCCGGGAGAGAATACAAAGAAGCTCGGATTTACGAAGGCAAAGATTTCACGCGACGTTGAAGCGAGAAACGACGCGGAGGATCGCAATATTTCTTTGGAAGAGAAACTCTGTTTCGCGAATGAAATTCGTGTTTGCCGGTGCATCGCGATTCGGATTGCGTTTTCGACCTCGGTTCGATGGTGTATCAACGAACCCGATTTTCTTTCGCCGGGAGAAAAACTTGTCGTCAATTAACACCATCGTTATAATTACGACGAATTGAAGACAGACAGACAGACAGAGAGAGAGAGAGAGAGAGAGAGAGATTTAAAAAAACGGATATCTCGGTCTTTTTCATTTTACGATCGTAAACTTTCCTGAATTTTTATATATTATTGTTTCAATTTAATAAAATATATATATATATATATAGATAGATTTTTTATTCTTCCTCTCAGGGTTTGAAGGCGCTTTTCCCGAGGAGCGTACCCAAACCTCTTACAATCCTTTTACAATCTCCTCATCACTCCCCCTATCCTCCACACCTATGCCTATATTTACATCTAACTTACATCTATCTAAAGCTACCTTATGACTAACTTACAATTATCTTACTTACTAGTCAACTTAATATAAACTACTAATCAAATAACAACTTAACCTAATTTAACAACTAAAAATTATTAGTAATTTAAGTTTAATATCTGAAAGAGAGAGAGAGAGAGAGAGAGAGCGCTAGTTCCCTGACCACGGGCTTCCGGTACCATATACATATAAACATTCACCTCCTTTCAGATTCACACTCCCATTCTTCCATTCCCCTTCCTCCCCCACCCTTTCTTCCCCTCTCTTCTTTTCCAGCTTAATAATATATATATATATATGATTTCAATTTAATAATTAAATATATAATAATTAAATTAAATTTATAATTAATTAAGTATTAATTTAATTTATTTGTATAATATAAAGTAATGATTGAATGTGACTGTCCAAAGTATATTAAATTTTGGTAGAAATTTGAAACGAGTTTGCAAGGGAAGACTTATTCGAGAATATTGTGTATATATATATATATGATTCCAATTTAATAATTAAATATATAATAATTAAATTAAATATATAATTAATTAAATATTAATTTAATTTATTTGTATAATATAAAGTAATGATTGAATGTGACTGTTCAAAGTGTATTAAATTTCGGTAGAAATTTGAAATGAGTTTGCAAAGGAAGACTTATATTATACCGTGAATATTATGTGTATATATATATATGATTCCAATTTAATAATTAAATATATAATAATTAAATCAAATATATAATTAATTAAATATTAATTTAATTTATTTGTATAATATAAAGTAATGATTGAATGTGACTGTCCGAAGTATATTAAATTTTGGTAGAAATTTGAAACGAGTTTGCAAGGGAAGACTTATTCGAGAATATTGTGTATATATATATATGATTCCAATATAATAATTAAATATATAATAATTAAATCAAATATATAATTAATTAAATATTAATTTAATTTATTTGTATAATATAAAGTAATGATTAAATCTGACTGTTCGAAGTGTATTAAATTTCGGTAGAAATTTGAAATGAGTTTGCAAAGGAAGACTTATATTATACCGTGAATATTATGTGTATATATATATATGATTCCAATTTAATAATTAAATATATAATAATTAAATTAAATATATAATTAATTAAATATTAATTTAATTTATTTGTATAATATAAAGTAATGATTAAATCTGACTGTTCGAAATGTATTAAATTTCGGTAGAAATTTGAAATGAGTTTGCAAAGGAAGACTTATTTGAAAATATTATGTGTATATATATATATATGATTCCAATTTAATAATTAAATATATAATAATTAAATTAAATATATAATTAATTAAATATTAATTTAATTTATTTGTATAATATAAAGTAATGATTAAATCTGACTGTTCGAAGTGTATTAAATTTCGGTAGAAATTTGAAACGAGTTTGCAAGGGAAGACTTATTTGAGAATATTATGTGTATATATATATGATTCCAATTTAATAATTAAATATATAATAATTAAATTAAATATATAATTAATTAAATATTAATTTAATTTATTTGTATAATATAAAGTAATGATTAAATCTGACTGTTCGAAGTGTATTAAATTTCGGTAGAAATTTGAAATGAGTTTTCAAAGGAAGACTTATTTGAAAATATTATGTGTATATATATATATATATATATATATATATATATATATATGATTCCAATTTAATATTTAAATATATAATAATTAAATCAAATATATAATTAATTAAATATTAATTTAATTTATTTGTATAATATAAAGTAATGATTAAATCTGACTGTTCGAAGTGTATTAAATTTCGGTAGAAATTTGAAACGAGTTTGCAAGGGAAGACTTATTCGAGAATATTGTGTATATATATATATATATAGAGAGAGAGAGAGAGAGAGAGAGAAAGGAAATGAGAAAGTTGCAAGTAATCCTTCTTATC
This sequence comes from Dolichovespula sylvestris, assembly GCA_918808275.2. Classification (NCBI taxonomy): domain Eukaryota; kingdom Metazoa; phylum Arthropoda; class Insecta; order Hymenoptera; family Vespidae; genus Dolichovespula; species Dolichovespula sylvestris. Next base: position 2,259,588 of record OU964961.1, read on the forward strand.
CGCAATGGAATAACGTCCTCTTGTGTCAGCGAACGACTGGCCAATCTCGAACCGGAGATTAAAATCGGCTATCCTTTGGCTTCACCGCTTGCTTGCGATTAAAGGGCGTGTTACCTTTCTTGAAAGGAATTGGATACGTAAATAGCTCTTTTTAATCATCTATCCTGTATCTTTTTGATAATGTCTATTACTTGAGAAAGAAACTTGGTGTGAACATTCGTGTAAGAACTTCGAACAGTTATTATAAACACTATCCAGATAATACATTAAGTTTTAATGATCGTACGGGTAAAGGGTAATAAAAAAGAGAGAAAAGGAGACGGAAAAAGAAAAAGATAGAGAGAGAGAGAGAGAGAGAGAGAGAGAGAGAGAGAGAGAAAATTAAAAATAGAAATAAAGTATAAAACGAGATACAGAGAATTTTATTGATGAGAGATACCGAGATATATTAATAACATATATTATCGTTAGATACATTAAAAGCTTATATAATGAGAATACAAAATGGTTGCATAGGTTAATAATAGAGCGACAGATATACAACTAAGTGGAAAATAATAGACGTTGAAATAATCTATCGTTAAATATCTCGACGTGAGACCATCCTTGTTGTTCAAGAAAGAGAAAGAGTGAGAGAGAGAGAGAGAGAGAGAGAGAGAGAGAGAGAGAGAGAGAGAGAGAGAGAGAGAGAGAGAGATAAGAGTCCTCTTCTTCTGTTGAAGAGAAGAAAAGCCGTTGAAGGGACGACGACGTAAGATCGCCGTGGTTCTCGTAATTGACGTAACCGCGTAGATCATGAACTTTCGAGTTGGCCAGAACCAACGTCTGTTCAAGCTCCTTCATCCCATTTATGGCGTTAACTAACGACGAAGTAACGCCGCTCTCTGTTGCTGTTTCTACTGCTGCTGGTGCTGGTGCTACTGATGCTGCCATTGCCGATGCTGCCGCTCCTACTGGTACTGTTGCTACTGCAGTCGACTGTCGTCGTTGTCTCTCCTAGTTGTTGTCTAGTGACTCGACGTGCTTCCTGCGAGTGCACTGATATTTCGCTCTGATTGTTACGGTGAAAGCGACCATTGTCCCTCGAGCTTAGCTCAACCATTGTGATCCTTTGGACGCGGAGGAGCAAGTGTTCTAAAGTTCTCGCGAGTCTACTGCATCCGTTCCCCTTTTTTAAATGGAACGGATATTTTTATTCACGTGTGTGTGTGTGTGTGTGTACGACTAAAAATATCATCGTAGAATTCATATGTATTATAGGATATTTTTAGATGAATTATTATTGATTTTTACTTTTTATATAGGTTACAGTTTGCTATTGGCTTGTTAATAAAAATCTGTGTGTTTCTGTCTGTCTGTGTGTATGTGTGTGTGACTTCCTTTTTCTTTTTTTTTTTTTTTGAGTATGTCTATAATAATATCCTATTAGTAATGCTGATTAAATCTTCTAAAATCAATTAATAAGAATCAATTGAGTGTAAAAAAAAAAAATTTTTAGAATTGTAGTTTTACAATCCGAAGAAAAATTACTTTAAAAAGTCTCGAAGAACAGAAGTAACAGATATTGATTTTTGATTTTTACTTTTTATATAGGTTACAGTTTGCTATTGGCTTGTTAATAAAAATCTGTGTGTTTCTGTCTGTCTGTGTGTATGTATGTGTGACTTCCTTTTTCTTTTTTTTTTTTTGAGTATGTCTATAATAATATCCTATTAGTAATGCTGATTAAATCTTCTAAAATCAATTAATAAGAATCAATTGAGTGTAAAAAAGAAAATTTTTAGAATTGTAGTTTTACAATCCGAAGAAAAATGACTTTAAAAAGTCTCGAAGAACAGAAGTAACAGATATTGATTTTTAATATCATTTTGAAATTTTTGTCCCATCTAGAATATTGGCTCACTTTCGTACTATCATAGAGACATGTTGGATGTAATAATTCGACAGAGCTATTAATAATTTTACTTATTCGAATAAAAATATCAAAGAAGATATAAACGATATCAATCTTGACAATTTAACTATTCACTGTAACACAATAACATTGAACGATTCCTAAATGATATAATCTTTTCATACGTAAGCATATATATATATATATATATATATATATATATATATATATATATGAATATATTATGTAAACATATATATATATATATAAGATTGTATATATATATTTGTAAAATTATATATTTGTATATATATATATTTGAGAAGTAATGTTATATATATAATTATATGTAAACATGTATATATAAGATTATATATATATATACATATACATAATCTTTTCATATGTAAACATATATATATATATATATATATATATATATATATATATATATATTTCTATTACTGTTTTGAAAAAGTTCCTGACAAATAAAATCATTCAATGACGAGTAAAATCGAACGGGCCACGTGACTATCGAGATCGAACGACATCATTCGTTTATTATAAGGCGCGCACATGGTGTCCGTAGTAAGTATCGTAAGACAGCAAGGAATCTCACTATTGTCCCTAAGGCAATTAGCATGCCCCGCCTGGCTCTTCCAGAAAGAGAGGGGTGAATATATTAAGGCACGCTTCGCCGGATACTCGGTTGTGATCGTGCGTGGGAGAGAACGTATCTACCTATTCCTACAGGAGAACTTGCATTCAACGAATACGTGTTTATTTAAGACGATACCTTTACCTAGTCCAACCGGTACCTGTATCTATTTTTCAAATCGTTAGAATCAACGGAAAGAAAAATGTTTCGATGACTTTGTCGAACGCGTCAATATACGTATTTGAATATATCATTCTATTATCCATTACTTATGCATGCATTTGCATAAAACGTGACTATTTTCTATTCCTTCCCTTTTTCTCTCTCCTTTATTTTATTTTATTTTATTTTATTTGTTCTTTTTTTTTTTTTTTTTTTAGTTTTTAATATAACTGTTATAAGCTCAATAACAAGGAGCCAAAATAACAGAAGGAAGAAGAATTACGAATAATTTATATCATTAGGAGGATTTGACGTTAGCCCCATACTTAGGTACATGTATATCATCCGTTTTTAAATTCACTTGTCGATGATGTAACTGTTATTCGTGAAGATCTTCATCCGTCGTATGTATGTATTACCCGAGACGAAATGACGGTGTCTCGTGAAGGCGAGTTAGTTTCTTTCGAACGGCTTATGAAAAGGAAAGGAAGAAAGAGAGGAAAAAAAGAAAAGAAAGAAACAACAACACGAACATGATATTCACCGTTATGGGAGTCTTCTGTTGGTTTTTACCCAAATCGAATGGTAGAATAACATAAATGACGACAAGCAATAATAAGTAAGGATATCTTTAAGAAGAATAAGGAAGAGGATGAAAGTGGATGGTTGAAACTAAGAAAGCAAAGGAAAGAAAATGAAAGAAGAAATAGAAGAAGAAGAAGAAGAAGAAGAAGAAGAAGAAGAGGAAGAAGAAGTAGATGGAAAGCTTGCTAAGATAAGCCAACATTTACCTAACTAACAAGCAATAGATACTTGCAAAGGTAGGTTCGGTTAAATCATTCGGCGTCAGTATATTTACCGAAGGATAAAACCGCAGGGTCTTTTGAATTTATTGTACCCTTTACTGCGAGAAAGACAGAGAGAAAGAGAAAGAGAGTCTTGATTTATCTCGTAAAAGGATATACATATACATGTGTATATATATATATATATATATATATATATATATATATATATATATATATATATATATATATATACATTTTGCCTGACTAGCGTTGCGTTTCGTGTGCTTACGAGGAGGAGCTGAGCTACGATATCCTTTGTATATACGAAAAGAAACTTGAGCGGCCGTGGCCGGTAATGGGAGAGGAGATTCGAATATTTATTAAAGCACGAACGAACGTAAGTACGTATCGCCGCGTTCCATTCCTATAAAAACGATCGTTCCTTTTTACTCTCGACGTGTTGGTACTTATCATCCAACGGTATAATGATTCTGTACCTTTAATCCCACGCCTTCCCTCTTCACTCCCTCCCATAACGCCGCCACCTATCTCCCACTCTTTACATCGACCATCACCCTCACCTCTTTACGATACTAATAAAGTATAAAAAAATTTTGATTATTTATTAATTTATTAGCCAATTAGTGCCGACTTTACAACGAGTTCCGTCATTGATATATGTACCGTCCGTACTGTGAATATTATTTATTTATTTATTTATTTTCTTTTGTACTTTTTTTAAAGGTTTTGTCTTTTCTTAATCTTTCTTATCTTTTTTTTTTTTTTCTTTTCTTCATCCTTTAATTCCACTTTACCACGTGCCATTTCGTAAGAATGTTGATGAATTTTAATGCGCCGCGGCTAAAAAGTGACAGGAACGAAGAACGATCGTTTAAGATCCATAAAAGATATCGTTAAAACGATCCGACCGATAGAGTTTATTCATGTTTAGGGTTTCAACCCCTAACAGACCGTGTGGCCTAACGGATAAGGCGTCGGACTTCGGATCCGAAGATTGCAGGTTCGAATCCTGTCACGGTCGGAGATTTCTTTTTTTTCGTTTCCTATTTTTTTCTTTTCTTTTTTTTTTTCTTTCGTATCACTCGTATAAAAAAGAATCGACGAATAGCACGGGAGAAAATTTCAATATTTAATGTAAAAAATATGATCGACAAATGTTTCCTAGGGAAAAATAATATCGTACGCATATTCGATTATATTACTATGGTAACCGTTGTGTTGTATCTACCGATAAGATAGATTTCGATCAATCTCCGATATAGAATAAAAGTTGTGCAAGTTGTTTACGTGTTACCAGAGTGCGCTGATCACCAAAGGTTATACTATGTAACGATGTAACTAGTATATGTGTGTGTGTGTATGTGTGTGTATATAGGGATGTAACGTATGACATAAGTAACTAAACAAGTAAGTACATACGTCTCTTACAAATAAACGAGAGGAATAAAAGCGGTTGTAAGAGATGACAGAGGCGCGTACGAGAAGGGCATACGTCAGGCTTTAATGGTGTCGTCGGCTAATTTGCTTCTCTTCGTTGCGCGGTTCGTTCTCGACTCGTGCTACCTATATATGTAGATAGATAGATACGATGTATGTGCGTGTGTAATAGTGGTGGTAGTAGTAATAATAGTAGTATTATTATTATTAGTAGTAGTAGTAGTAGTAGTAGTAGTAGTACCATAGTCGTGAAAATAAAATTATCTCCGTTAAGTAGGCGGCTCGATGGTACGTGCTTGATTCCAACGAGAAAGGAAAACAGAGAAATAAAGAGAGAGAGAGAGAGAGAGAGAGAGAGAGAGAGAGAGAGAGAGAGAGAGTGTTAAGAAAGGACATATAAAAGCATATGAGAGAGAGAGAGAGAGAGAGAGTTAAGAAAGGACATATAAAAGGATATGAGAAAGAGAGAGAAAGAGAAAGAGAGAAAAATAAATGAAGTATATAGTCATAGTAAGAATGAGAAAGAGAGAAAGATAGATAGATAAGGCGAGTCTCTAGTTGACCCATGACCGGAAGTCGTACGTGCAGACTCGAAGGTCGAGATGAGGATATTATATCCTTCTTCGAAAGGATCGTAGAAGTATCATAAAGGAGAAAGAGAGAGACACATATAGAGAGAGAGAGAGAGAGAGAGAGAGAGAGAGAGAGAGAATAGAAGGAACTATAAATCAATGCGTAGGCGTTGCACGCGCATCCTGTAATAATGTGGCGCTTCTTCCTATTTACATGCACGTAGTACATACACATTTCCTTTGGTCTGCCGATGTAAATTGATTTCGATCGTGTGCCTACCAAACGACGTTTACTCGTTTCCTCTTTATATATCTATACGACGAATTTTTTATCGATATTAAAAGAAAAAAAAAAAAAAACAAACAAAACAAAAAAAAAAGAAGAAGAAAAATGAAAGCGAATAATGAAAACGAATATTTATTTCAAGAATGAAAAATAGTTCAGTGCTCATGAAATTGTCCTTTAAATTTCTTAAAACGTAGAAAATTGATTCGCGGCTTTTCATTTCTTCTTCTCTCTTTTCTTTTTTTTTTTTTTTTTTGAAATAATTTATCGTCAATTAGGTACGCGAAACGCTAGATTGATTCGTTTTGAAAAGTAGGCTAGAAGATAGGTACGTGGTCGATACTTACAATTAATGTATCAAAAGGAAAAAGAAACAGAAAGAGAAATGTGTGTGAGAGAGAGAGAGAGAGAGAGAGAGAGACCTTTAAAAAAGAAAAAGAAGATAGAGAAAATCGGTTCAAGGTAAGGAGAAGAAGGAATAAGCAAAGTGACCGTACCGGTCCACGTGTTCATGAAAAACTGGCGAGACACGTTCGGATCAAGTTGCTCCTTCCTCTCCGAACTATATATTTTCTACAAACCCTTTGCTTCGTGGCAGGGTACTAGAGAGACACGTTCGAGAACATCAAGTTGAAGAGATAACATTTTCTTCGTCGATACATTCATACATGCATACTTAAAAACATACATACATATGTGCACACATATATACATACGTACATACATATTTACTTCATAGATTATTCAGAATTATTATTTTCTCACTATGTAATGTAAACAAGCCCCAACGGTCAACGTTAATATCTATTTTTAATTTATCTTTATCGTTACGCGTTCACTTTTTGTTTTCTCTACGCTATCTAACAAAAAAAAAATAGAGAGAGAGACAGAGAGAGAGAGAGAGACAGAGAAAGAGAGAGAGATAGAGAGAGAGATAGAGAGAGAACAAAAAAGAAAGAAAAAACAATTGATACATGTAGAAAATATACGTCGGGATTTAATAAAGTGTTAATAAGGAATACCAGAAGCAAAATAAAATGAAAAAGTATATATGGTAGGTAGGTAGGTAGGTAGGTAGGTAGGTAGGTAGGTAGGTAGGTAGGTAGTAGGCGAACGGTGGCTGCTAACGACGCGAAATCATTATTTTTCCAGGACGATAACGCTCGAGCGTAATAATTTGAGGAGTGTAGGGGGAGAAAGGGTTGCTCGCTCGTGCGTCCCTATACGAAGCACAAATGCGTTTCGATATAACCTCTCTCTCTCTCTCTCTCTCTCTCTCTCTATCTATCTATCTATCTATCTCTCTATCTATTTCTATCTCTTTCTCTCGCGTTTACCCGTACAACGCGTTTACTGTTGGCGCTCAGTGTGATGAAGCACCTACCGGATCATTTGCTCTAATGCAACCGGCGCGAGAGAATCCTCTCATTACGCGAATGAGAAACATTTAGCTGAACACCTAACTGCCGTGCCGTTGGCCCTCGGCACAAATTACGATCGTGTCTCGATGGAGTATGATGACTCCCCGATGATCCTTCTTTCCTTTTCGGTAGATATGTAGGGTACACGCATAATACGTATAGAGAAGAGAAGAAAAAAAAACACAGAGAGAGAGAGAGAGAGAAAATAAATAAATAAAAGAAAGAGGAGAAAGAGAATAAGAAAGAAAAGGAGCGAGAGAGTTCTTTATTTATCGTCCACGTAAACACCGGATTCTCATCAGGTAGTTCTCATTAACGGTAGAGAAACTCCAACGGCGATTAACTGTCTCCGTAAGTGAGACATTTGGCCTCATCCTCGATTTGCCTGATACCAACATACCTCCGTCATTGCGCGATCGTGTAAGTAAAAACCTCGTTCGCGATCCATCGTCCAGAAGCAAACTCGTCGAATTAAAGCTTTAACGCCTTGGAGATTGGAAGTTACACGGAATGGCTGCTCTTAATACCAAGAATCCTTTTTTCCTCTCCTCGTTCCGTTTCTCTTCCTTCTTCTGTTCCCTTTCTCTACGATCCCGTGTCTCCTTCGTTAAGGTCGAAGGGATATATTAGAGGCAGGCAAAAAGTCTATCCACTCTTTTCTACTTCGCGAAGTGAAGGGACGATCAAGTAGAAATATTCCACGAGTCCTTTGGACGATCGAGAAAATATTTAATTTTACTCGACTTTCCTTCGAATGGAGAGTACATTTTTGCTTTTTTTTTTTTTTTTTTTTGAGGGGGAGAGAGGAAGGTTTGAATTAGGATTATGGGGAAAAAAGAATTGTTGAATAATTTCTGTCGAAATATAAATTCTCGACGTTTTACATTTTAATATTCGATAGGTCGATTCGTAAAAAGAAGTAAGCGACGTTACGAGTTGTTTCATTTATTATAATAAAAAATAAATAAATAAATAAATACGAAAGGAAAGGACACATGTTTATGAACCAATCCTGATAGTTTCGAGCATCTATACTCGAGACAGAAAGTGATATTTATCTGTCAGAAATGGATTTGTATTATTTTTCTCTATTAGATAATATAACGTTGGATCATTTGTATGCGTCGGAAGATATTTCTAAAGATTTTGATCCCTGAAGGAAGATCCGAGTTTGAATTTGACTAATCCGTTTTAGTTCGTTCGAATAGAAGGCAATGAAATAATTAAAAGCATTTTTAAACTGTAAAAGTGATTTGTAACTCGGTGCTACGACTTTGTATTAGAATCTTACTGATCGGTCAGGATTAACTCTTGAGGATATTGCAGAACAAGGACCAAGAGTATTATAAGTTAGAAAAGAATAGAAAATTAAATTACAGTGCGGTATGCGTCCTCTGCGACTTCCCTGTTCGTTACACGCTCTAATGAATTCTCTTGATGTGTGTCTCATAAATCACCGTCCTCTAGGCGATTAAAACATCAATTTATCTTTGCAACCTCGCTCAAAGGTTACATAATAACGATCACGTTGCGTACGATCAATCTACTTTTGTCACAACCAATTTTATTTTGCAAAACGCACACGCAGGTGAAAGTTGTTTCAATCGTGTCACTCATTTATCCTTTTTATTTTCATTGAATATAAATGACACTTCAAAGTAAATACGTACAATTTTATATTTTTATGAAAGTAGGTTCGTGCGCGCGCGCGTTTAGTGTGTGCACGGGAGCGCGTGCGTTTCGTGAAATATTTTTAATACGGACAAATGTTTTACGATCATCGATATTAATTTACGTAAAAATTTTTACTAAAAGGAAACAAAAAAAATATATATATATATATATATATATATATACCCGATTGATAGATAGATACGATCAGGCATATTAACTTACGAACATATTAGATATTAATGATCCATAGATTACAAATCGAATGGAAATATATAATAATATATAAAACGTTAAGATAGCGTGTGTGTTAAAATGTACCGAGTCGTGACTCTCCTTCGAGAGATCGTCCAGAAGGATCGGCACGAATGCTTCGTGGAATTCGTGCCTCCATTTTTTTCTCGGGTCATCGGGTTACCTTCATAATTGCTTATTAAAACGAACACGGTGGTGTGTTCGAAAATAATGTTATCTGTCTAGAATTCGAAGAGTAAGAAGAAAAAGAAGAAGATGAAGAAGATGAAGAGGGAGAAGAAGAAAAAAAAAATATTCTAACCTCGATGATGACTTTTCAACGGTACGATTGGAAATGATTTTCCTAGGGAATTATACTTGGGGAATTTATACGTACGTATGTATATGTACTTGATCACACTTACCGATCGTAACTCATATCTATACTCGAGTAATAATCTCACGTTTATAAATAGAAAGCGTTTCCCGCGTTTCAGAAGAGATTTGCTTAAGCAAAGAAAACCTTTTTTCTTTTCCCGATTTTTTTTTCTTTTTATTTCCTTCTTTCTTCTTCTTTACGATACACTTCGAGAGACGTATAAAATATGTCCGTATACGTAATACATATGTATGTATTATATTTGTTTAGTGTAAATCAGAAGGTGTTTATATATACCGATACCGGTCGTGACCGTTGTAGCCAGTGGCGTTGAAAAAGTACGCCTTGATTTACAACACCTTGAATATTCCCACCTTGAGAGCGTAAATTAATATTTATAGTCCTTGGAGCGAAAATTAAGATAAAAAAAAAATTAAAAAAAAAATATAAATAAAAAAAAACAGAAACAAGAAAAGATAAAGAAGAAGAAAGAAAATAGAAACGCGCGCGTCGTCATTGATGTCCATTCCAAAATCGTGATATCCAATATTTTTGTTCTCACAATCTTTCTCTACCTTTCTCCTGTAAAATGTTCACCTGTAAAAACAAGATATTAGCTAGACGTCGATAATTGGTAAGGAATTTATCGACACGAGGGGGAAAAAATATAAAGAAAAGGGAACTGTAAAAAATACAGTATTTTTCTTTTTTTCTTCTTCTCTCAAATATACTTAATACTTAACATATAAGTTACGAGGGAGCACGGAAATTCATTAAGTCGATATGCCAGTACGTTAGATAAGTATCATCGAAAGTAGTTGAACTAATGAATTTCTATGGTCCATAGATCATCCGTGGAAGAGAGTTAATGTTGGAGAATAAAAAATCATGCCCTCGGGCTTACTTTCTATGTAGACTATAGATATCTAAGCGTTAAATTCAACCACCGAAAGAAGACAACCTTCGAAAATAACTCGCAATGTCTCCAATAAATGTTATTTATTTAAACAAAGACGTTTAATAACTATCGTTGACTGATTTATCATCGATGTGACTATCGAATGGAAAAAGAAACGTTATTTCTCGATATATAATTTTACTCCGATTATTTATAATCCGATGATCGGAAGATTGAGTTTTCAACGAGGACACTGTATAATATCTTGAGCGATCCACGATACTACGATCTATATAGATCTCCGTAAAGAATTGAATGAAAATTAATTGGCAAAGTGAATTTCTATCAAAGGCAAAACACCGCCACAATTTTCATTTTATAAGTTTACGCTTTATTCGCTTCTTCGTATCTCGTTTAGTCTTCGACCTATTTTCATCGATGGTATTCGAGTTATTTCATCGTCGACATTAATTGATAAAAGAGAACGATGATAACATTGGAACGTGGTTGACAAGTTCTGGACGTCGGTGTCGTCTCTCTTTTGCCTAATACGACGATTAGAAAAGGTAAAAGAGATCGTACGAGCTACGGAACCTGTTCTATCTGAGCTTTTCTGAATGACCTTGAACGATCGAGGGTATATCGTATATGAAAAAAAAAAAAAGAAAAAAAACATTCATTTTTCGTCAGAGAGTAAAAGGAAAATAATTTTGCAACTTCAAGACATATTGACAAATTATAATCGATTGGTACGCTTATTACAACAGGTCTCAATAGACAATCCTCATATTTTAATGACCTTTCCCGAATGACCTTGACCGAAGTATACGCAAGAAAATATTCATTTCCATCGGCGAGTAATAGGACAAAAATTGTCTTCGCTTCGAAAGGCATTTCAAATATTCTCACACGATTGATATTTATTTTATTACAGACTGAACGTTCAATTCCAACTCTATGATGAGCTTTTCAGAATGACCTTTGACCGAAGTATATGCAAGTAAAATACTCATTTTAATTGGAGAATAAAAGTAACAAAATGTTGTTGGTTCGAAGAAATATTTCAATATTCTTACTCGATTGGTATTTATTTTATTATAGGCTCAAGAGCTAATTCCACCGCTCTTTAATTATACTTCTTAGAATGACCTTGGCGATAGTACACCAAAGAAAATATTCATTATAATTGGAGAGTTAAATGAAAAAAAAAAAATAAATAAATAAATAAAGATTGTAAATTCGAGAAATATTTAAAAATACAGACTCGATCGATATTTTTACTTTAATATAGGCTCAAGAGAGTCTTCTTTCTCTCTCTCTCTCTCTCTCCACTCTTAAAGGACCACGCTATTTTCCCTCGCCTGACCGCGCCGCTCTTCGAATTGTTTTTAAAACACATTTCAACAAATACGTGCAACCCGGTTAACGAGCACGTAAGATCCAACATCTTTATGATCCAATCATTAGAAAAAAAATTCGTTGCCAAAGGAAATCGATAAATCTGACCGTAACGCGAGACCTATTCTATTTAATGATTCGCATGGTAGCTCGATCTATGAAAAAAAATTTTTTATAGTTAACGGGTGTCTTAGCGCTCTCATCGCAGATTGAAATACCAAAAGGGATTACGGGGGATAAGGGGGAAGGGTGGGGGATTAAAACTGTGAGACTGATTCGTTTATTCCATCGAGACATCTATTATTCGATATACTCGTTAGAAAGACGATCGTTTCTATGAATTTCCAGAGAGCCAAGAAAAAGAGGAGAGAAAGAGATAGATAGATACATAGAAAGAAAGAGAGAGAGAGAGAGAAAACGGAACCATTTCAAGATCATAAACCAATCTCGCGAATGTATCGTAGAAAAGGATCGTTAACCGAAGAGTTACCCTCGCATAAACTATTCGGGATTTATGATCTCGAGAAGGAGAGAAAGGATGAGAGGAGGGAAAAGACAAGAAGGTGGAGGAGGAAGAGGAGGAGGGGAGGAGGAGGACGCGTGTAATGTAGAAAAATATTATAAACGTTCTAATAATCCAACCAAGAAGGTGCGCCATGAAACTCTCGATCGAAGAATTTAATCTAACTCGAGAGAGTCCGACCAACTACTACTACTACTACTACTACTACTACTACTACTACTAGCACTACTACTAGTACAACTATTTCTACTACTACTACTACTACTATACCTTCTTGTTCCATTTCGAAAGCAGGAAGACTTACATTTATTAAATTGACCGCAGTAATAATTACGGCCGAGTAACGCGTGCCTATCTAGCTTTCCATTTCTTCGTGACTAACGTCGTAATCTTATTCTCTTTTTATTTTATTTTATTTTTCTTGTTTCTATCTTTTTTTTCTTTTTGCTTTTATTTTTCTTCTCCCTTTATTATAGTTTCGAACGATCCAATCTAAATTTTATTTAACGTTCATTGAGAAGTGAGACGCATTAAACGGAGAAGCTGGAATACACCAACAAGAACAACAAAATTACATATCTGTAGGTCGTGATAATTAGGCGTTCTGTACAATATTACTACTACTACTACTACTACTACTATTAATAATAATAATAATAATAATAATAATAATAATAATAATAATAATAATAATAATATTAATAATAATAATAATAATAATAATAATAATAATAATAATAATAATAAAGCGTGATCGCGATTATGTTAGAAGTTTGTAAGAAAATAATTCTTGACATACGTCCGTACGATTCTCGTAATTACTTGGGCGTATCCCCCAGATATCTGTCGATGATGATGATGATGATGATGATGATAATAAAAATGCTAATAATGATATTTCGTAATACGAACATTCGCAGAACGAAGAAATAAATATTATAAGAATTCGTGAGGATTATTTCATTCGATTTTCTAAGATTTCTCGAGAATCTGCCATCGGAACAGATGTTGCGTGTGCATCGCATATGGCGAGACACGCGACGACGATTCCGTGTCTGGTCTCACCTGCTTTGCTCTCGGCAAGGGTGGCCGATTATCGGGAAGGCATGCGAAGAGAAGAAAAAAAGAAAGGAAAAAAAGAAAGAAAAATATTCAGCATGAAGATCGACCTTTGAAGAAGGTTCAATGGTTTAGTCAAATATCCAAGAAAACATACGTATATAAATACATACCTACATTCTTACGTACATACTTATTCGAAGTAACAAATCAAGTTCTAACGAAAATAAATACATATATACATATATATATATATATATATATATATATATATATATATATATACATGTGCATGTGTGTTTGTATGTGTCGATATAATATGTAATACATAATATATAATATATAAAATATATTATACATATACATATATATATATATATATATATATATATACATGTGCATGTGTGTTTGTATGTGTCGATATAATATGTAATACATAATTTATAATATATAAAATATATTATACATATATATATATATATATATATATATATATATATATATACATGTGCATGTGTGTTTGTATGTGTCGATATAATATGTAATACATAATTTATAATATATAAAATATATTATACATATACATATATATATATATATATATATATATATATATACATGTGCATGTGTGTTTGTATGTGTCGATATAATATGTAATACATAATATATAATATATAAAATATATTATACATATACATAAATATATATATATATATATATATAAATATTTCATATAATTTTATATATATATATATATATATATATATATATGTATATGTATATATATACACACACGCACACATCTTTCTGTGAATCTCCCGTTCATGGACGATAAAAAATATAAATAAATGTGTAAAATTGGCGCAGATTGAACGACTATTATTTTATCGTTGTATTTCTCTCTCTCTCTCTCTCTCTCTCCATTCTTATATTCCTGTTTTATTCTTTTTATTCTCTCCCTTTCTTTTTGTTTTTGTTCCTCGAGAAGCCTCGATTAAAGCTTCTCATAGAGCTAGTCTCACGTGCAATTAGTTCTCAGGGAGTTGATTTAAACGACGACGCGTCGGCTTCTAACTAGAAAGTCGGCACTTTAACGCGTCCATCCGAGATTATCGTTATTATTCTTTTCTTTTTCTTTTTTCATTTTTATTATTATTATTTACGAGGAGCTGATAAAGAAATTACGATACGTTTCTGTCAAGCTTCTCCAATAGCTAACCGGAATAAACATTACCGCCAAATGGGTCGAGTCTAACGATAAATACGAGCTGTTTTATCGTAAGTTACACGATATACCATGTACAATTTCTCCAATAAGTTAAAAGGAACGTATAGTACTCGCAAGAAACTTTATCGACCCCGTGAGAAGCTTTTTAAGAGTCCATGATAAACCTTCTACCTTCTTTAGTCGACTTTACGAGGAGATACGATTAAATCTTCGAAGTTAACATAAAGATCTCGATGATCTTTCATCGATTAAGAATCCTGTTTTGTAACAGGAAGTGGATGTCACCGTGCTTCGATGTTAATCATTCATTCGTGTCTCTACATTTTTCATTTTATTATCTTTTTGTTTTTTCTTTTCTTTTTCTTTTTTTTTTTTTTTTTTTAAGTAAATAAAGTTAAGCGATCAAGTGAAGATCGATTTTTGTTAAGTAAGTATTAACATTAAATCGTGATAAGCGATATAACTATTATTAATGATATTCAAACATCACGTTAATTTACATAGCGCATGCTTTCAAAAAAAAAAAAAGAAAAAACTCGACTCCGTATCATATCTATAATTTTTAATAGATTACAATCTAATGTTGTAATAGGAAGTATCAGTATTAATCGTTTATTTTTGTCTTTTGTCAGTAATTAAAGTGATTAATTACATACATATCAATATATATATATATATAAACACACGAACATACATGCTATTATTATTATTACGAGTTACAAATAACATAGATCATTCTAGTTTCGAACGGTAATTATCGTAGATAATTATCCACGATATAATCGAACTAATTCTACCAGTAACACAGTCTTCATTAACTTGTAAAGTTAATAATGCTACTATTAAACCATCCATTCTCAGTCCCTTTCGTAGATCCTCTTTAGATTTGTTTCCGCTCTATGAAAAGAGTAAAAGTAAAGGTAAAAGAAAAAGAAAAAGAAAGCAAAATAAAGAAATGGGAAAGAGAAAAAAGGAAAACGATTCGACGAATTTTCGATGAAGCCCTAATCCTCCTCCCCCTTACAAAGATAGTATATAATAAGAACAGGTAGCAGTTACGCTGTGGTTAGCGAATTAAAAGGGACGAGTAACGGCGCGAGAGAAGACGAACGTTAAGGTTTTAGGCTCCTACATCATCCTTGGTGGAGCTCCCCCTCTGCGTGTTTGGCTTCCCAGGGTGAACTCTTGAAGGAGAAGTATTCTCTCTCTCTCTCTCTCTCTCTCTCTCTCTCTCTCTCTCTCTCTAAAGAGTATATAGTCACGCTACTTTGCCACGAGACCGGCACGGCGCTGGCTCCGTTTAAAATAAGCTAAAAGAACGGAAGATGTGCGTAACTGTACGGTCCGATCTAGAGCGCCGATCTCCGATCTCCGACCGGTATTTATTTCCACGATAAGTCATTCTGGCATCGACGCCTTATATTCTCCTTCTCTCTCTCTCTCTCTCTCTCTCTCTCTCTCACTCTCTCTCTCTCTCCTTCTCTCTTTCTATCTCTGTATCTGTCTCTGCCTCTGTCTCACGCTCTCTCCATTCCTCACTTTATTTCTTTCTCTTTTGATCACACGAGTGCTACCACGGTTACTATCAAAGGCTAACACACCACACCATCACCAACCGAGACTATGTTTCTCCAACTCGATTTAAACCGTACTCTATTTTCGATATGACCAATCGTACTCTACACTTTATTACGTCAAACAACGAATTTTATCAATACTCGTTTCCTTTCAACTTCTTTCCCATTATCATTTTCACGTTGTCCTCGATATATTTTACGTATCCATCGATCTTTTCTTTGTCAATGACTTACGTCTTTTACGTTCCTTTTGGTTTCCTTTTGTTTTTTTTTTTGTTTTCAAATCGTATGACCGACAATAAAAGAGCAAGTTTCAAAATATGTTTCACGCAGCGATCTTTAAAAATCAAAGGATTTATGTTGATGTAATTTCTTTGGAGATTATTGTACCATCGTCATTTTGTTTTCTTTTTATTTTGGGAAAATCGCGTCTCTAAAAAGAAAAAAAAAAGAAAAGAAAAAGGAAAAAGGGAAGCAATTGTTGGCGCGAATATTCTTTTTTTCTTGCCATGAGAAAATCAATCGCGATTATTTAGCGACTTCTTCGAGTCCTAGCGAGTCCTAGATCCTTCGAACAAGTAGTATCGATCATCAAGATCGATAAAGAATCGTTCATCGAAAAATTTTCTCATGTAAAAAATTAGATTATCTTCGTCTAATTTGTTATACCAGTAGAATGTTGTTTGTTCATTATTCGTTACCATTGCGATAATTCTATTGTTATCTATAAACACGTGCAATTGTTATGTATATGCGTGAACTCGATAATATCAAGATAAAAATTTAATATAATCGATTCGTACATTCTCAATGTTATACATACATACATACATATACATATACATATATATATATATATATATATATATATATATATGTGTGTGTGTAACGACGACGACCAAAGAGGAAAAAAATATTTTTGTGAGATATTGATCTTTTGAAACGATGCATATTACGTAAAAAATATCTTTTGCACTACAATAAGCCGAATAGATATTTAGATGAACTTACTTTAAAGGAGCACCGCGGGCGCGGGTGTGTGTGTGTGTGTGTGTATACATATATATCATCGCGTATTACATTGTAACCTTATAGAGTGAGGAGGAATTACACGGGTAAAGAGAGGAGATCGAGTTCTTAAAGGTATTATACACGCTAATCTGCTGACACTGACAAAGAATTCTTAATGGAATACAGCTAATCCTTTAGACGTTTGAGCTCCACGAACACGTATATCGCATTAACCTTAAAGACATTTTCTTTTCCTCTATCTACCTATCTATCTGTCTTTCTTTATGGTAATTAAAATAGTTCTCGGCCAATCTCGGCCAATGAAAGATATTCAACAATTCTAACGGGATCAGGGAAAGAAAATAAATGATCAGAAAATATCGACGGAGAATCGACGAACATATTTTTTTGTGATTTCGTTCAAGAGAAGAAGAAGAAGAAGAAGAAGTAGAAAAAGAAGATGAAAAAGAAGGAGAGAAAGAGAAAAAGAAAGAGGAAGAGGAAGAAGAAAAGAAGGATGATAGAAATAATGAGTATCGTGCTAAGAATATTCTTCCCGTTTCAATAGTCGTTCTCGTCTCTCGAACATGACATACATCGTTCCATCCTTCTTCAACTTTTAAGGAGACGCTTGTCTCGCACGAACGACGAGAAATCGTTTCCGTCTAGTTCGTAGAGTCGAAAGTCTAAGCTCGATCAGTTCGATCGCATAATAAGCTGCCTTTCTCGAGAAGGTCGACGTTCTCATACACGAGTCTTCTTCTTGTATCGTAAAAAAATGTTCCTTCTTACGTCGTAAATAGGACTCCGCTTTTTCGAATTTTTTTAAAAAAAGCTTTTTATTTTCTCGAAAAAAATTGTGTTGAAAAATAGCATTTTTTTCGAGAATGATTCACGCACGAATAATGAGATAATATTTAAACGAAAATACATTCGCTTAAACTGTGTGTGTATGGTGTGTGTGTGTGTGTGTGTGTGTGTGTGTGTGTGTGTGTGTGTGTGTGTGTGTGTGTGTGTGTGTGTGTGTGTGTGTGTGTGTGTGTGTGTTCTAAGATATATATTAGAATTATATTGATATTTAAATAGAGTTCAAATTTAAACGAGCGGTGATAGCTTGTTCTTACTTAAACAAAAATAAATTTCTCGTTGTCTTTGACCGTTATCGTACGAATTTTCTTTTGGATTTCGACGAGTTAAGATCTAAGCAGTCTCTTTACAGACGGGTAAGCTTAAATAAATCATACTTTCTATCATTTTAGAATTATTTAAACAATCTGAAACGTGCCCGGAGTACATCTAACTCATATTTAAACAATAACAAATTGATTTAAACATTTCGTAGCTCGATACACGCGAAGAACTTGAAATAATCTCAATTGAAAATTTCAATACTTAACAATTTTTATCTCGCCACCGTCGACTACTTGTTGTAATGTCAACTAATATGGACTGTTGACGTACTTTGACGATTATTGGATAAGAATTCTTTTGGATTCCAACGAGTAAACATTGAAGCTCCCTCTCTCTCTCTCTCTCTTTTAGGTTAGGATCAAAAAGTTTTGCATTTCCTTGTGAAGTTAAAATAAAATAAATTCAATATTTCATCTTTCATTAGTAATATATATATTTATAATATTTTTTCTTGTTTTTTTTTTACACAAAATAAAATAAAATAAAATAAAATAAAATAAATAAAATAATTAAATTAATAACAAATACAAGATCTACCAAAGACATTGAATTAAGTACTGAGTCATATATTGGGTACTACCGTGCGAACGGTTGCATATTTCGTTGCATTTTCAAAATCTTCTCAATCAAAATTCCGACTAAACAGTACTATCACTTTATATTTCTAACAACCCAAACAAGCTTGCTTACGTTCCATTCCACGCTTGCGCCTTGTAGTTCAAATTTTGTCCATACATGTCGCTAAAGTCGCACACGCTTCGAGCAAAAGAGATGATACGAACAGCCTTATATATCTTTCTCTCTCTTTCTCTCTGTACTGCACCATCTATCCATTTATCTATCCATCTACCTACCTACCTACCTATCTATCTCTATCTCACTTTCTCTTATACAGTAAATGGACAGGGTAAACGGACGATGATCGCGCGAATAGAAACGCGAATGGACTCGATTTCAAAGTCGACTTCGACTTGGCTACATCAAACGACATTTATACCCACCCTCGTATAAGGTTAATCCACCGAGTGGAAGGATCACGAAGAGAGCATTAAATCTCGATGTCTCTCCTTAAGAGCGAAACGTATAAAACGACGAGGTAAGGTCACCACAGCTTTCAGGGGGCCCTTCTTTGGTCTCGTTACTCCTCCTACGGAACACGATTATCGTGTTTTATGCTTCTCGCTGAATCAAGGATAATAAATCGAGATCAAGCGTGAATTCGAATTATTATGAGCTTTAAAAAAAAAAAAAATTCAAACAAAATAAAAAAATATAAAAAAAATCAATTAAGGTCGAGGTATAAAACGAGTAGTCGCTTTTTTAATCACGAAATATCCTGTATGCGGATTTAAGCCACGTCCTTCGATTTCGATTCAATTTAATTATATAATAATAATAATAATAATAATAATATTAATAATTATTATTATTATTATTATTATATTAATTAATAATATAAAATTGGAAATATTTAAATTAATTATTATATAAAATTTTAATAAAAAATTGAATCTGAACCTCTACGCAATGTAACTTGGGAGGCGTCGATGTCATTAAAATTGTATTTTAGTTTGATAAATAATTCGACAATATTTCATCTATGAGAAAATCGCGGAGGAAATTTTTGCCCTTCTTTTTTTTTTTTTTTTCTTTTATTCTTTTCAATCAAACTCACGTACAATCAATACGTAGGTGGTATGTATGTACTTAAAGTACGCGTAACGAGCGCTCTGATAATTATCAGAAAAAAAAAAAAAAAAACTTCAGAAATATTGTTAACGATACAAAATGAAATATCGTTACACGAAATTCCGAGTAAAAAAAAATTCCGAATCCGAATCCGGATACGTAATGAAGCATGGAACGCATCGACGTCATATGAAATTGATTTTTAGTTCGACAATAACTTCGATAATATTTGATCCCGGTGAAAATCGTAGATGAATTCTTTTCCTTCTTTCTCTTTTACTCCTTTTAATTTCCTCTTAATTGCACCTACGTATAATTAATACGTAAATATCGACTGTGTACTTAAGTATACACACAGTAACAAGATTTCTTCTATCCTTTTCAAGAGGCAAAAGATATAGATCTCGTTTTCTCGAAGGGTATTATCGCGTTACCCGTATATCTCGTTCCGAGAGTCTCGTCGATCGACAAGCACGACACACATCATCGTCCTCCCTTCAACGCCGATTTACCACCGACTACGACGACGTCCAAGTGTCGTCTTACATACGCATTTACGCGTTATACGCCTAACGTGAGAGGGTAGAGGGAAGGAGGGGGGGAGGGGGGGTGAGGAACAAAAAGTTTCATGAGAACGTGTTACGCGTATGGCGTTATATTGAATCACGAGATAGCGGTGCGCCCGATATTGGCGCCTAAACGTTATTGCATCTCATGGACGAGCTCATTTAGAATCTAAACGAACGGATAATTTTTTCTTTGTTTCTTCCCCTACCTCTCCCCCTCCCCCTCCTCCTCCTCCTCTCCCCTTTATCCAGACATCTTTAATACTCACGATATCTTGTGAAAGACGTTCGATTAAAAACGTCAGGGTCGACCGACGAGCTTTCTTCAGCTACTTTAATGAGAAGAGAAAACACGATTCATCCTTAAATGTTAAGTGGAAACGCACACATAAAAAAAGGAAAAAAAAAAGAAGAAGAGGAAGAAGAAGAAAAAAGGAAAAAAGAAAAGAAAGACGTCGAGGATTATAACGAGCGAAATTTCACTTCTCCGGTGTATCACGTTTTATTTGAGAAACTCAATAAAGAGAGGCATATAGACGCAATTAAGAAATTCCTTTTTCTTTCGTCTTCTTTTGCTTTTTCTTTTCTTCTTTCTTTTAATTTCTTTATTAATTAAAATCACGAAGGAGAGTTAATGTCTTGTCATTTGCTCGATAGCGAAATTATCAATGGTTTGAAATTGTCAAACGGAATTTCAATTTTCAACGAAATAGATTTTAACGTATAACTCATCCAAGAGAGAGAGAGAGAGAGAGAGAGAGAGAGAGAGAGAGAGAGAAAGGTAAAATAGAAAGAGATCCTTCTCGATTAATTAAGTGTGGAAATGAAAGACCTTGCTCCTTGACAATCCCAGAAACGTACGAATTACCGTGTCGGATAATGACAGTCGATTAAGTTTATACGTCGAGTAGTTACACGTTGGTACTATCCTCTCTCTAGTCGACGAGTAGTAAGTATAGTCACCGGAGAGAAACTTAATTATGCACCGTGAAGTAGCTACGTATGGATATAAATATATGGATATATATATATATATATATATATATATATATATATATATATAATGTATGTATATTATATAATGTAAATATAAATATATATATATATATATATATATATATATATATATATAATGTATGTATATTATATAACGTAAATATATATATATATATATATATATATATATATATATATATAATGTATGTATGTATGTATGTATGTATGTATGTATGTATGTATGTATGTATATATGTATGTATGTATGTATATTCGTAACATCTGTTGAGAGGGGTTGAAAAGTTAGATAACGTCTATCGTTTGTGTCGTTCACCTCGATAGAAACTGGGATATCTTATTAACGAAATTAGAAAAAGATAACAGTTCGAGAGAAAACGAAATAATTAGTTGGGTCGATCCGTTAATTGTGTGATCGATTTAACGCGAAAAATGTTGTTTATAGGAAGAATCGTACGGTTCGATCTCGGATGGAATATCTTGATCGGTAAGAGGTAAATTTTAATTGATTCATTATTTTATTTTTTGTTCTCCTTCTTTCTTTTTTCTTTTATCACCTTTCGCTCATATTTCTGGGTATAGTTGTACATTTTCATTTTTTTCTTTGCGATCACGCGATATATAGTAATACAATTATTTCCATTGGTCGTTGTTATTCGACAGGATGCATCAACCATTATCCGTAAAACCTTCGAACGTACGAAGTCTTTTTAATGATTCTTTGGCCGTCGCCGAAGGACGTAAAGGTCGGTCGTTCATTAAAGTTCCGCGGGTTAGGTTTTGTTCTTATTAAACAGGTGTGCACAAGTGTTCTCGCGGCCATCGGTACGGACATCCGTCCTCTTTCGTCGGCGATCTCTCTTCGATCTTTGCATCTCTAGCGGAACTCATCTTCGCCGCGACTACACGCCGGTCGTTAATAAAGCTGAAGTAATGACTTGCGTTGATTAACTCTCCCTTTTATCGACGTCGAAACTCTTGGGTAAGAGAACACGCGAATATATATATATATATATATTTTTTTTTTTTTCGTTTAGTTAAGTTTCTATTTGGAACATAACCACGAAAAAAAGAATTGTTTTCTATCCAATAAATACTCGTACTTTGACCGTTTGTGAAACAATTTCTTTCTTTCTTTTTATTTAATCGAAGGTTTCGACGTCGACTTTTCTTTTTCTATTTTTCTTTTTTTTTTCTTGGCGTAGGATTACTGTCATCATAAAAAAAAAAAAGAAATGTATAATTATATTATTTGAAAAAAAAATATTTTCACCTCGAAATCAAGTAACTTTTTGTTATTATGTCGGAACAATTATTTTTTCGAGGGTGCCGCGTTTTCGAAATAAAAATTTGTGACGTTATATTTGGAACACTCGCTATACCTATATTACAATACGGTATTATTATTCTCTATTAAGTATAACTTGGATTTATAAAAATAAATAAATAAATAAACATTAAAAACGTCGTATATGAACTACCGAATAATTTTATAGTGATAAAATGAAATAAGATTTAAAAAATACAGATACCTATTAAAGTATGTATAATTGAAATGTAAATAATTTATATACGATTATTATTTCCTAATATGGTACTGACCTAGTGGCATACTGACCTATATAAATTGTTGAAATTTAGGCAACTCGACCGAATGACGTAGACTGTTTCATTCGGCTACCACTACTCTTACTATTTAACAGGCGTGCTATCGAAATGGTGAATGAAAATATTTGTAAGACGATATCTTCGAAACAGAAGATTATAGAGATTTGAAAGATTATTTTAATTAAAAAATTCTTGTTATCTATTTTCACCGATATCATCGATTGAATTTTTTCGATATTTTATATAAATGTTCAGTGCAAACACAGACGTATATTCGATAAATATGAAAAAAATGTCATTTCTCGGCAACTGTAACTTTTAAATTATAACTAAATAATTACTATCACTCTACTTTATTTCCTATATATCTTTCTCCAAATATCTCATATATTTGCGATATATTTATTACGCCATTAATATAAATTTAAACAATTAGTATAATTGTATAATTACAATATAAATTGTGCAATGAGTTTATCATTAATATCATATAAATTTTATGATATTCGTTAGAACATTTTAAATGAAATCATTCATTAGTCATTATAAACGAAAGATAATACTATCTAAACACGTAATTAGTGCGAAGAAGTAGAAATAAATCTAAAGCTAGTTAATTCCTTTCAATTATCTAAAAGTACTAGGGATAGGTTATCAGAGCAGGCAAATCACAGATTAGATTCTAATTTTTACTTTCCGCAACATGGTAGAAAAGTTAATACGCAAATGGACGAAGGGAATAGCAAAACCCAAGGAACGCCACATCTTTACCTGTGGTATATCTACCTAAGTATTCTAGACAGTCCAGCGAAAGCTATCACGGCCAATTGCAAAACGTTTTTGCCACAAGAAAGGTGACTGCCGTGTTGGCTACGATACATTATATATATGCATACATATTTATGTATATAACTTAGTAACTCTCAGGTATATATGTATATACGTATTATAACTACGTATGTATGGGTAGACGAGTATGGTAGAACACGTAGTTATCTGGCAGTAAGTCGGTATATACGATTAGCTATACGATTTACGGTAATTGGACTGATTTTAATGACTTTTGAATTATCGTCGCCACGAATCATCTCTTCCTCTACTCGCATTGCCTTTCTCTATCTATCTATCTATCTATCTATCTATCTATCTATCTATCTATCTATATCTATCTATCCATCATCTATACTTCTTTTTATTTCTTTCTTTATTTCACGTAATACGAAATCTCTTTTCTTAAGGTTTTACAATCTACGAAGTAATTTTCATTTATTACGTACGCATCGCAATTAATCATCTGGGAACGATGACGATTCGCTTTCTCTCTCCCTCTCCTTTTTTTCTTTCTTTAGTATCCACCTCAGCTCGAATTGAATACATATTTTTTTTTATTTCACCACTCTGTGATAACGTTGGTGATATAACGTGACGGTCTCTTATCTTCTTCGTTTGGATACTAAACATTACGGCTTGTAGTTTTAATTGTAATTTTCGTATTACTTTTCGTTATAGAGCTTTTAGATGGGGGGGGAAAAAAAAAACTATAGAAAAGTTTGTGATAGTTTGTGGAAAAAAAAAAATAAAAAATGAAAAAGGTAAAGATAAAGATAAAGACAAAGACAAAGCAAAGACAAGGACAAAGGTAAATATATTGTGTGTTTGTAACAATCGTCGAAGACGTAAAAAAAAGTCATCTCCATTTTCAAAAGCAAAAGACTCGTCCCATCTTGACATATACATATGCCATAGAAACGCTCGTATTGACGAAGATAATGTTTGAACGAGCTATTACTGAACGAGCTATTTTAGTTTACGTCGTAACTCGTCTATAGTTATTACACCTTTCGGCAGCAAATTTCAATATAAATATATACACCCTATATATAAAGATAATACTCAATTAAAACGCGACTGGTTTAAAATGTTTTCTTTTTTTTTTTTTAGAGGCGGGTAAAATGATAATATTAATGATGATAATAGCGATCATTATACCGATCATTTTAAAAGTTCATAGACCAATAAACATCTACATTTAGCATGAACATATACACAATTTATAATGATATATAAATTTGAAGTTACATACATATATATGTCATTTCATTTTCTTTTTTATACTTGGTATCGCATATATTATAATAATACTAACACAGTTTTTAGTATATTTACGTACTGATATCATATAACTATAAATTATTGTTAATTATTATTACTGTTATATAGTTTGTGATATGAATTTTGTATTTTCTTTCTTTCTCTTTTTTCTTTCCCTTTTCCTTTAGTCAGAAAAAAATTGATTTATAGTTTTAATAAATTCTATTTCTCTTGACAATGTTTCATGGAGTCAGTTCAATATTATACTAGTAAAGTGGACGATGTCACCAACCTGTTTCTAAAGCATTCTACGAGTCGTACAAACGTTATGGTAAAGAGTTAGTATAGTTTATTCACGAGCGGTTCGCGATCCAACGCACACGTATGGCCGATTTTTTACGGACTGACAAGAAATGTGTCAAGCGCTTTTCTTTACACTTTCTCCTAATTAAAATTTATTGTCTAGTTATGGCGATATATAGCGGTACGATCGAGCTCATCGTTAAAATAGCTACGTACTCTTATTTATTTTTCAATATAAAACGAGTTTTATTAAATCCTTAGTTGTCCTTCGATAACACGTATATAATAAAATTACGGCGTACAATTAATGGATAAACTTATAAATATTATAAACTGTTGTTAATCAGTTTCAATTGATTTGCACGAATATTAACATTCGATATCAACCGAGGTAAGATAGATAATGAAAAGTCAAATGGAAGATAATAAATATCTATTATATTAGATTGATGATTAAGTAACGATGGAATTGTCAATGTGAAAGAGAAAAAAAAAGAGAAAAATATTCTATAACGTTGTTCATTTAGATGTATAACGTTAAATGTATTCAATAATAACTATTAATGGTGTTATTTATTTAGGTATGAAATACTAAATATTTTCAATAAAAAAATATTAACGCTATTATTTATACATTTAGATATAACATACCGAACATTTTTTTAATGCAAAATACAGTAGCGGTCTTTTATTTATTTTCATACAAAATGTTAAATATTTCCAACAACAGCAAAACAAACAAAAAGAAAAACTAGCGTTATTCATTCAAATATAAATAATACCAAATTTCGACATTACTTGGCGATACAATTCGATATCCATAAGAATCAATTTAATCGTTTGATAGATCGAATAAAAAACGAAAAGAATAATAGCTTCAATTTTGAAATGGTTTGATGAAATAAAAAGAGAGAAAGAAAACTGCCATAGTTATAAATATACAGAAAAGAAAAAAAAAAAAAAGGAAAAAACATGAGTCCAACAACAGCAACATGGTTACGAGTACGAACAAAATACTTATGAAATACTAGTACAATTATGATAGTATCATAACAATAAACGTTGGAATAACAACAAAGCAATTTCATCAGTATCTTCGACACCTATCTAACGTGTGTTAAATCATACGTAATACCGGTTACCTACCTACCACTATAAAAGTATCTATCTATCTATCTATCTATTTATCTATCTATAATCGTTTAAGTTGATTTGATTTTCCCGTTTGGTTTAAAGTCTTCCTTCGTTATCTTTCAGTATCTAGGAACGCAAGTAAGACGATCGTCTTAAGCTGTGAGCACTTTGAACGGTGAGTATGAGAGCATGCTGCTCTCTGCCATCTTCCATGGTTGGTGGGAGAAGCACACCAGTCAAACTGGTATCATTGTTCCAGTCGCACACCAACGTATACACACATATTCATATCGGACGTGCCCACGTACATACATACATATTATGGACCGGCTTTGAAACATCGCACAGCATCCATCGGGGAGTTCTCGGTCTGGCGCCTTCGACGAACAATTCGCTAAATTCGACCTTTACGAGCTTGATATTCTTAACATATTTGTAAATTAAAAATAAATTGGATATACGTTACGTAAAATGAAAACAAAAAAAACAAATAAAAAATATATATACATTTATATAATAATGTATACGTATAATAAATTATAAATATAATAAATATAATATTGTATATATATATATATATAATATATATGTATGTATATATATAAATTATAAATATAATAAATATAATATTGTATGCATATATATATATATATATATATATATATATATATATATATATATATACATATATGCACACTCGTCCCCAAATTGACGCAAATATTCGTTCCACGTGAATTTCATTTACGGGAATAAAAATCGTGTAAATTGAATCTGTCAATATAAAAGGAAAAATATTGGAAATAAAAGCTAGTAAAAGTTTTAGAAATACATGTGTACGTATTTATTTCGCATAACTTAAAAGCATGTAAGCTTTATTCGATGTCATTATCGCTTCTGTGATTCAAAACAATAAGCCTTTTCTTTTTAATTGCCATAAACCTATCATCTTCATTACTTGAAATATTTCGTAGTTCCTTCAAGTCGGTTCAAAATTTTCATTTTCATGTTCAAAGATATCGACTTTCTCTTATTTCGTGCGATAGAAAGTTTGTTGGACATGATTGGGGTAAAACTTAATAATATAAATTATAAATCTAAGGAGTATAGTAACAATGTCGTTCTCCCAACATCCAAAATCACATTGTTCGCTTTCGCACTACGTTTCGACGCATTATCGAAATTCTTTTTTTTTTTTTTAACCCCAACAACGTTAATGTCCGTAATTTTTAACAATCTTATCGCAATAAAACGCATTTTTATACCTACGATTTATTTATCCGAAAAAATACATAGTAAAGGTGTCGCTACGTAAATTCGATATAATTGAATCATTAAAAAGTATTTCTTATGATATTCCGTGTTAAATTCAATCGTTCGTAAAGTAAGTATCGTTAATTATTTTCTAAAAAAGAAAAAAAAAAAGAAAGAAAAAACAGTAGAAAAAAATTAGCCGAGAGATATCAAAGATCTCTAAAGAGTTTCTTTTCCTTTCTTTACTTTTTCCCCCCTGTTTATATTCTTTTTCCTTAGGATCGTACCAAAAAATCCGTTTGTGTGTCTATACATATATATATATATATAATATAAATATGTATGTATGTATGTATATACGTATATTTATATATCTATATAAATTTGAAATATTTATTAAGATCGAGGTAACGGTCAAGTATTTGCATAATTTTTAAATTAAAAGCAGGGGAGCTGAGAAGAATTACGGAGACGTCTCAATTTCAATATACAATCGGCCCGACTCGATACCTTAGCTCGATCTACGATGGTTCTTCTTTTTTTTACAACCGGTCGAGCAATAAAATCTTATCGAAAGATGCTCATAAAACGAGAGTAGTCTTGGATCTCACTTCTCTCTTTCTCAATCTCTCTCTCTCTCTCTCTCTCTCTCTTTCTTTCCCTTTTTCTCTCTTATCGTCGTTTACAAGTTCTACAAACTTTGTTAGAATGCTTTTTACGTAGTCTATAAAGAAAGAAAGTAAAATTGGTCGTTTCTTTCCCTTTCGGCATTGAATACGGGACATAATATAACCAAGTAAGTACATTATTCGAAGATGAAGGGCATAACGGCGTTAATGATACACGTATCGAGATGTGCGTATACGTTAGTGTTTGTTAACTCTGACGCCGAGGCAAAGCATCTTATTATTATCCCTATAATTCGGCCTACGAACGATTATTTCGAATGGACAGAGATATATCTACCTTTTCGTTATCTCCTTGCGGCATATTTTAAATGTAAGAAAGAGATGTTAAGAAAAAAAAGGAAAAGAGAGATAGATTGATAGATAGAGATATAGATAGATAGAGATAGAGAGAGAGAGAGAGATTGATACGACGTTGCCGCTAGATTGCTTAATAACAGTGCATATATACATACATACATATATATATATATATATATATATATATATATATATATATATATACGTTTATGTATGTACGTATGTGTATATATAGAATAAATAGTGTTGTAGGGCGTAATTAGAGCACGGCTAACATATACACTTTCATTATGAATGTTGCAATAAAAAATTGTTTATGCCACAGGCATAACTATATAATACATTCACACACACATGTATATAATGATGATGATAGTAATAATAATAATAATAATAATAATAATAATAATAATAATAATAATAATAATAATATATATATATATATATATATATATGAAATTGTTCATGCAATCTGTTCGTAAAATAATTCGTTTTATCTGTATTGTATAATTATGGAGAAAGTTTGCAAACGGAGCGTTCGAAAATTGTCGATAGATCGAGTTTCATACGAGACTCGAGAATTTTCTACTCTTATTTTTTTTCTTCTTTTTTGAACTTTCCGAAGCACGTAGAAAGAAATCAATCGTTCAATACGTATGTACATATGTACGTACACATGTATGTACGGTATAAAATAAAACACGATTTGTATGTCTCCTCCACGATAAGGAATTATAAAGGAGAAAGGATCGATCGCAAGTTAATCGGCATAGAAGTCGATCGTATACGTCAAAGAAATCGAGAATACGTGATCAGAGAGAGAGAGAGAGAGAGAGAGAGAGAGAGAGAGAGAAAGTCACGCGATCTTAGACGATTATCGTTCATCTCGTAGGTAATACGAGCTCGAAAACAGGATCGATCTCGTGTCTGACCGATCGAAAGATTGATTTTTTTTTCGAACTTCGATCCACAGGATACGTATATATAATATGTTTAAGTATTTACTAATATATAATCTTTTTTCCTTCCGTATATTTTTCTTCTCTTTGTTTTTGTTCATTTTTCTTTTTTTTTTTTCAAACGAGACTAACCTGGTATACGTAAGATTATATATATATATATATCCTCTGTACCGGAAGGAAATGTAATAATAGGATAATGATGATAATTATAATAATAATAACAATTATTATTATTATTATTATTATTATTATTATTATTATTATTATTATATTTGTCGTTGTTAACGCGGACAGAATTAAGTATCATTCGACACGTAAAAATGCTATAAAAATGTTTACCCGTTATGCTTCTCCCTATCTCACTCTTTCATCTTCTTTTCTCTCCTTCTTTTCTTTTCTATTTCTATTTTTATTTCTTGTTTTTTTTTCTTCTTCTTCTTCTTCTTTTTCCCCACCTCCCCCTTTTTCCCGTTCTCGAAAAGGACCCGACAAGGGTTTCGAGGCTGTAGGAAAGCATCGCAGAATTTTACCTGTTCGACTATCTGTAATAGCTCCATACCTTTTTTTCACAGAGGCGTCGAACACAGTGGCGTAGCAAATTTATGGAGAAATGTCAAGGATATTTATATCTTCTGTTTATTTCTCTTTTTTTTTCTTCTTCTTCTTTGTTTCTTCCTTCCTTTCTTTTCTTCTTCGTCGTCGTCGTCGTCGTCGTCGTCGAAAGTATCGGTTTCTCGAGTTCGTTCTCGATGTAAGGTTGAAAAGAAAAGAGAAAACGAAGAGGAAGACGAAGAAGTTTACGATAAACATCGTAATCTTAAGTTTCTCTAAGAAAATTAATACTCATTCTTTTTTTTTTATTTCTTTATTTATTTGTCGTTTTTAATCGACCAAAGAATCTCGAAATCGTGCAATTACCAATACTATCGTAGTCGTCATCGTAGTTAGTTTCTCGACGTTGGAACTTGTTCAACGTAACTGAGGACACGAAAAAAAAAGAAAAAAAATGAAGAAAGATAGAAAGAAAGAGAAAGAGAGAGAGAGAGAAATAGAAGATAGATAGGACGAATATAGAATATTGTACATGCATTTAGAATAGGTAGAATCTTGTAAAGTTTTTTGAACTATGGATGATTAGGCAATATTAATTCAATTTTGTATAAAACGTTATATCTGCAGTATACGTACATACATAAATAACACGGTTGAAGACTACAAAGGTAATGTGTGTTATGTGCCTTTTTTATTATTCCTATAAAATACTCTCTATTAACATGTAAATATTTTTTGGGATATGTCTTAATATTTTATGAGTCAAGAGTCTTCCACTATAAGAATTTAAAAGGCACTTGAGAACATGATGCATTTATATTAATTTGTTAATTTTCATCTAGTGAGTACAATCTTCTATATTTATGTACATATACATTCATAAGTTTAATTAATTTCCAATTTTAATTAAATCCAAATCATGTTCAAGTTTAAAGTGAAAAAAAAATGAGTTCATTCCAAATGTTTGCGTTCCAATCTCTTTTTCATATTTTATGTATATGTATATGTGTATATATATGTGGTGGTCTTATATATATATATATATATATATATATATATAATATGTGTATATATAATAATATTCGCATACATTACACATTTAATATAAAAATATATGTTAATAGTTTAATTTACGATAAGGATATCTTTTATAGATTCTGTTTAAAATATATAAAAAAGGGAAGGAAGAAGAAAATAAAAATGAAATCGAAGTTCTTAGTCCTTAGGGTAACTCGCGTATAATACAATACATACATCGAAAGAGCTGTCAGCGTCTTTTATTAAAATTTTTGGACGACCGGCTAATTAACTCGAGCGAGTTACCTACCTGTCGAACTTGCTGGCTCGCCAGATGGAACAAGAAAGTCTGGCCCCGAAGAAGACGAAGGATGCGAAGGAAAAGGGAAGAGAGGAGAAATTAAAAAACGAAAGATAACAAGAAAAAGGAAGGAAAGGAAAAAGGCAAAAAGTTAAAAGAAACAAGAAAAGAGAAGGGATAGAAGAGAGAAGAAAAAGGTAGAGGAGAAAGAAGAAGAAGAAGAAGAAGAAGAAGAAGAAAAAAATGAAAAAGATGAAGAAGACGAAGAAGAAGAAGTAAGTGGGAGGTAGAAACGTCTTTTCGTGTGCCGCCTATATTCGTCTAAAAAGCTATTTCCAGGGCCCTTCCTAATTATAGGTTTCGTGGCACCATGAATGCTTTCTCTCTCTCTCTCTCTCTCTCTCTCTCACACACACACACACACGTACACACTCTCTCTCTCTCTCTTTCTCTCTCTGTCTCTCTTGGTTTATAGCTATTACGTAGATTCAGGCGCGCACACATCGAAAAAGAAATGTGTGCCAAATTCCTCGCGGCGAAACACATCCTGAAAAGCACGCGGATGGCCATAAGTTTCGCGCATAAATCTCACGAAGAAAGGAGAATCCAGACGGTAGAATGTGGAAACGAGAGAAGAAAAGTAGACGTAAGGGAGCGAGCGGTAAGAAAGGGTAGTGCGGGGGGGTAGAGAGAGAGAGATAGAGAGGAAGAGAATTTCTGTCTGATATACGCGATGCCAAATTATACGATCCTGAAATAATTCATTCGATCGAGGGAAGAATACCCTTGAAATTATCGAAATTTATGAACCTCTTTGTATATCGAATTAAATCCTGATTCAAAGTAGAGATCGTAAATATCGATATGTCATTGTCACTTTATGCGTTTATTTATATGCTTTCCTGTTTTCTTTCTTTATATAGGTGTATATATATATATATTTTTTTTTAATCCTTTTATTTCTTGTTTTGTAAGACGAAAGAAGAGGGAAGTGTGAAAGACAGAGAGATGGAGAGAGAGAGAGAGGGATAGAGAGAGAGAGGGATAGAGAGAGAAACGAAAAATTGTGATCGTTTTCATTAAGTAATTAGTATCGTCGAACGATATAACGATATATAAGTACGTGTACAGTGTGTGTGTGTGTATGTGTGTGTGTGTGCGTGCGCATTGTGTGTGTGATATTCATGAAGATACGGTCGTAATTCATGTTACCACGAGAGGCAACAAATTTTCACGTGAGTTACAAAGATTGTTGGTACGCCGGTTCAAAGATCTCGCAAAGTCTCGCAATAAATTTCACGGATGTAGACGTAACGCTCGAGTATTACACTTCTCTCTCTCTCTCTCTCTCTCTCTCTCTCTCTCTCTCTCGCTCTCTTTTTCTCTTTTATCTTTCTTCCCTTCCTTCTTTCTCTTTCTCGTGTAAACCGTATCGTAACGACGTGTAACGTTCGTTCCGTGCTTAAGGAATTTACAGGACACATTTACAACACACAGAGGCGATATTTCAGTCAGTCCGATCTTCTTCGTTTTAAGTACAAAAGGTCGACCGTCAGGTGAGCCTCGAATTCGCTTACGTTCGATTCAATTCATAACTCCCCATCCCTTTTTCCGTGAAATTGATCTTTTCGGTGAAAGTTCTTTGTGCTCCGAAATAAGAGAAAGAAAGAAAACGGGAACAGAAAGAAATATATATATATATATATACATATATATAAATACAAAATAAGTTCGACATGATAAATGTGACGAGCTTCGAAGCGTCAAATAAATATCGTTCGTCATTAACGTCAACCATCTTTATTTAACAAGTTTTTAACATTATCATAATAAAATCATCGTTCGCATAATTAACATACATACAATTCTGATAACACGTGGACGCCATGATGAATATAAAATTAATTAATTAACGGGTATAATATTTTATTATACGACTTCGTTATATAAAATAAATTTCGTTCGATTCCTATAGGAATTTTTGATTGGTCGGTATCGAAAGATCGATATCTACAAATTAATTTCATGGATAATCGATAATACAGGTAACAAGATTATACGAATCCTAACTCTAGTAATTCGGGTATAAGATATCGGTGCAGATTTAATAGGCGAGAAACGAAGAAGAATAAAAAGAAGAAGAAGTGGATGAGGAAGAATAAAACGAAGAAGAAAGTTCAGGATATATAATCGTTGGCCACCAGCGGCGCGTTACAAGGATTCTAAATAAAGGCACGCTCGTACAACGTACGAAGAACTTGGGTTCGTACCCCACGCTGGTAAGATCTAACCAAACGTGTTTTCTGCGGGTGGTAGTAAGAAAAGATATATATATATATATATATATATAGAGAGAGAGAGAGAGAGAGAGGGATAGAGAAAGTAAGAAAGAAAGAAAGAGTTAGAAAGAGAGAGAGAAGATTGGCCGTCAGTCAGTTCCAGCAATGGACGTATTGTACAGTGGATGCAGAACGAGTCGACTTCTCTTCGAGGAGTAGATCACGCTGAGCGATAAGCAAAAGGTGATCCTGATTGCTTTTTCAAATCATTTCGAGTCATTGTCTTTTCTCGGCTTATCCCCTTACTCCTTATCGTCTGAATCTCGTTATTGTTGATGAAAGATTGAAGAATATACCATACGTACAGTATACACGTACACTTGCGATACGCGCGTTTACAAATTTACGAGAACGACCTGACGATTATATCACTTTCCCATCGACGTTTGTTTCGTATATCTTCGAAACGAATATATATATATATATATATATATATATATATATATATATAAAAAAGAGAGAGAGAGAGAGAGAGACAAAAAATAAAAATAATTGTGATTGACCGACGTTAAAGGGAAACGTTAATTTTTTATGGATCTCTATATTACAGTTTGCATTATCTACGTATAAAAAGTTCATAATTATGTTATAATTGAAAGGAGAAATTCTTGGTATTAATTATCCGCTACGTTCTATTAATTTTAATATTGATATCGTCCAGAACGAAAGGAAAAAAGAAAGGACAGAATTAATACGCGACAATATCTACATGCTTAAGCACTTCGTCGTATGATTTGCAACGAATGTGTACACGCAACATGTGATCGATTTCCTTTTCCTTTTTTTTTTTTTTTTTTTTTTAACGACTAATAATAATTATCACGATAAGCTTAACGATTGATACGCGTATGTGTAACGAAAGAAAAAGAGAGAGAGAGAGAGAGAAAGAGTAATGGAAGTGGACCAAATGCGTTCCTATAAATTCCAGAACGCCGAGTACGATATTAAAGCAAAAGCGTAGCTAACATTTTTTCACTTCGTTAACGCCGATACGTCCTGTACCCGTAATTACACGGTAATTACATCTTTCGGGTATTCATTACTCAGGATAATCGTATTGCTATATTACGGCACTGACACGTAGAACGGCCCACCGATGGGCATGACTTATCGGCCAATTCCCACTAAGAGGACCGTCCACGCAACAGATATTTTCTCATCCCTCCCTCCCTCCCTCACCCCCAACCCTCTCTCTCTATCTCTGTCTATCTACCTACCTATCTATCCATCTATCTATCTTTCTCCTTCTTTCTCTCGTATTTTCTACCCCTCTTTTGAGTCACTTATTCTATACACGTGTCTCTCTTTCACTCATTGTGCGTCTCTTTCTGTTCCTTTCTTACGTATCTCTCTCTCTCTCTCTCTCTCTCTCTCTCTCTCACACTCTCACTCTCTATTTCTCTTCATTTATAATCATAACCATTAAGGACCATCTTGCACATCAGTTGCATTTATTCTCTTATTTTTCCCCCCCCCCCCCATTTCCTTTTCTCATTCTTATTTTCCCTGACAGACATCTGATTTCATTTCCTTTCATTTATTCAAAATGATCTCCTTGATATCGCATCGTTAGCGTGGTACATTTCAACTAGAGAAAATGTCACCCGCGAAGGATCTATCATTGAGAGAGAGAGAGAGAGAGAGAAAACGAGAAAATCGAGAAACACTTGGAGTAGCCGTAATTACGTGTGTAAAATGCGTGGTTCTTTTTTTTTTTTGTTCTTTATTTTTCATGAAAAGGAAAAGAGATACGAAATAAAAGCGAATACCGTTTCTTCGTGGCTAAGCACAAGTGAGTATTGGCTTCCGGCTAGGTGCCACAGGCTCGAGGGATATAAATCTTTCGATGCTGGTAGAAAAGAGTGAAAAAAAAAAAATAAATAAATAACGGCTGCTGCCCCGTTAAAACCGGAATTGTTCGAGAGCACAATGACATTACGTTAAATTACCGTAAAACGTTCGTTGAGTCCTAAGTGCATCAAGTAATCACCGTTTCGAAATATGAAAGATCGGCCGAAAGTTCCTAAATGGAGTCAAAAGTTCGTAGGCGGGGCCAATGGACGGGGGGTGGGGCGTCAAAAGTTATTAAGTGATTTTAAAACTCGAGACTACTCTTTTTCGAGCTGATTTTGTCTGTTTTTTTTTTTTTTTTTTTGTTTCTTTTATTTCATATTGTAAAAAGGTTCCCGGTAAAGCGTAGAAAAAAAATAAAATAAATAATGAGAACGTTGTAATTTCACGAATACGTCTCTATCGTGAGAATAGAAAAATGATTAGCGGTCAACTTTCGCCCAATCGAATACTATATCATATACGAAAGATTATATAAGATTAGAAATCATTTATTTATATATAAAGTAAGGGCAGATCGATCTTCCATTTTTTCATGCTGTTGAAATTAATTATCTAGGAAAACGACCCATATACATATAAAATATATATCACGTATATCAAACAAGAAAATAAGCTAATCATATATTCAACGACGTCGTTTATGGCAATTAATTTCTTACTCGACAATCTTTCATTTTTCATATTCTCTCTCTCCCCCCCCCCCCTCTCTCTCTCTCTCACTCTCATTCTATCTATCTATCCATCTTGAAATAGTTATCGTCATCGTAAATCGATCAATACACCAAAGCTCTTAACTATCTTTCATAAGATGGGCGTAATCGATAAAAAAAGGAACAACTCGTTTTAGATCTTCCCCTTCTATCTTTCTAATCGTTACTTCAGGATCAATGCTTTCAATGTCTCGATTTCGAAGAACGTAATGGCGCGTTGCTAATCATTGAAACAAAACAAAAAGGTAAGAAAGAAAGAAAGAAAGAAAGAAAGGAAACACTGATCTCTATCCTCGTAGATCAAAACAAACTCATTTCCAAGGATATCACTCACCGAGTCGGCTACATTAACCTCGGCATCACGAAGCAGAAGAGCATTACAGACATCAGTGTGGCCAAGTGCTGCAGCCAATAGCAAAGGACTTCGTCCATTCTAAATAATATAAGAAAAGATGATAATATTTCATGTATATATATATATATATATATATATATATATATATACAATTTTTTTTTATATTTATTTTTTTCCTTCGATTTACAATACATCTCGTCAATATTCATAATCGTTAATTCGTCGTTATTATTTCTATGTTTTATTTTTAATCGAAGTACTCGAAACGTTTAAAAATCATTTCGTCGTTCTTCCTTGTCAATTTTCTTATTTTTTTATTTATTTTTTTATTTATTTATTTTTTTTTTATTATTATATACCTACGTACATGCGTACATGTACAAATAACGAAATAATGTTTTCACAACGACGACATTGATAGTTCTTTTAACAAAAATTCTGCGAGATATATTGTTATAGATATTTTTTTTTTTTTTGATAAATAGCGAAAGATATTATTTATTTATTTATTTTTTTATTTATTTTTTTATTTATTTATTTATTTTTTTTTATTATTATATACCTACGTACATGCGTACATGTACAAATAACAAAATAATGTTTTCCCTACGACGACATTGATAGTTCTTTTAACAAAAATTCTGCGAGATATATTGTTATAGATATTTTTTTTTTTTGATACATAGCGAAAGATATTATTTATTTATTTATTTTTTTATTTATTTTTTTATTTATTTATTTTTTTTTTTTTTTTTTTTTTATTATTATATACCTACGTACATGCGTACATGTACAAATAACGAAATAATGTTTTCCCAACGACGACATTGATAGTTCTTTTAACAAAAATTCTGCGAGATATATTGTTATAGATATTTTCTTTTTTTTTTGATAAATAGCGAAAGATATTATTTATTTATTTATTTTTTTATTTATTTTTTTATTTATTTATTTATTTTTTTTTTTTATTATTATATACCTACGTACATGCGTACATGTACAAATAACGAAATAATGTTTTCCCAACGACGACATTGATAGTTCTTTTAAGAAAAATTCTGCGAGATATATTGTTATAGATATTTTTTTTTTTTTGATACATAGCGAAAGATATTATTTATTTATTTTTTTTTTTTTTATTATTATATACCTACGTACATGCGTACATGTACAAATAACGAAATAATGTTTTCACAACGACGACATTGATAGTTCTTTTAAGAAAAATTCTGCGAGATATATTGTTATA
>OU964961.1:2302976-2310476 GCA_918808275.2 Dolichovespula sylvestris
TGGCATTCCTATCGATCGGTGGTAAGGAAGCTAAGAATATGATTGGTGCGAAATATGATTGTCTGAATAATATTCTGAGAGGTCAGAAGACGTTAAGAAGTTCGTGCATGAGAAGAGAAAGAGAGGGAGAAAAGGGGGGAAAAGAGAACATTTTTGTACGAGTTTTATTAATTTTGTCACGACGAAAGGAGACAGATGCGGGTATATGCCGTGCATAAATACAGGAATAATATTATATGCCGAAAGTGTACACGTGGTATTTCCGTGAATAATATTTTCACGTCAGAAAGTGTTCGTCCGAAAAGAAAAGAAAAGGAAGGGGGGGAAAAAAAGAGAAGGAAACAAATAATTCCCTATAAACGAGTTTTATAAATTTTCATCGCTATTAAATGAGACCAGATATACGTATCTATGTATAAATGTCGTGCATAAATATAGGAGTAGTATTATGGCACGAAGTGTCCACGTTTATTTCCTGATAATATTCCGGTAGAAAGTGTACAGTGTGGAGAAAGGAAGAAAACGACTAAACAAATAAATAAATAAAAAGAAAAGAGAGGGGAAAAAAAAAACAGATTTTTTTATAAAAAGTTTAATAAACGTGATCGCGATATAAAGAGGACAGATGTGTGTATGTTGTACATATGAATGATGTTATGGTAGAAAGTGTCCACCACGTATATACATACGTGTATTTCGTGAATAATAATTCCGGTAGAAAGTGTCCGTGTAAGAAAAAAAGAAAAAGAAAAAAAAAACTTTACGACAAGTTTAATCAATTTAATCCCAATGAAAGGAGACATATACACGTATGCGTTAACTGTGAATTGGTAATATTAGAAAATAATTGGTAATATTTATACGAATGTCTAAATCGTATCGATAATCGCGTGTCAACGTGACCACTAACGTCTCTGTTTCCTATATACGTATATATATATATATATATATTTCGTTCTTTTAATTTCGACACGTCAGTCGCTAGCTAGATCGTAACAGAGTTTACATAGCACAAGATCGAAGGCCTAACGGTATACTTTCTATCATTGATTTTGTTTCGTTTTTTTTCTTCTTCTTTTCCGTTTCATAGTTTCATTCCTTTCCTTAAACTTCCTTCCTACGGCAACTAGCGTTTAATTATACCCATTTCATTTGGATTAATCAGAGACTGAGCCAAGATCGATGTTAATTGGATAAAAATCAATTGATTTCCTATCGTGGATCGTTATCATCATTTAACTACTGACATTAGTTCAATTGCATCTAACTACAATCGTTGATTTTATTGATTATTTCGAAATAGTTAGGTATCAAATGAATAGAGAGAGAGAGAGAGAGAGAGAGAGAGAGTATCATTAGATCTTTACGAGGAGATTTAAACGATGAAACGGCGTCTCATAAAAATAACAGAATATTCCCATCGACTTTGCCAATGGAAGTGATATGTTTGATAGATTAGGTCAGAACAATTGCAACGTACGAGTTACGTGATATTTAAATATCTACGAGAGACATTTATAAATGTGTATGTACGTAGAAGAAAAATGATAAGAGAAGAAAGAAAGGAAGAGAGAGAGAGAGAAGGTGATATCGGCAGTTCAATCGAAGTGACTCGAGTCGTTGAGAGTTCATAAATCATGACAT
The DNA here is from genome assembly GCA_918808275.2 of Dolichovespula sylvestris. Classification (NCBI taxonomy): domain Eukaryota; kingdom Metazoa; phylum Arthropoda; class Insecta; order Hymenoptera; family Vespidae; genus Dolichovespula; species Dolichovespula sylvestris. The sequence continues at coordinate 2,304,621 of OU964961.1, forward strand.
TCAGTGATGCATTATCTCAAAAGTCGACGCGTGAATTATTAGACTTTCTTATTTGAGAGTGAGAACACGGCACTCGGGCACTGAGATACTCACGCAGGACAAGCCATCCAAAGAGCCAACCCTTCGTAGGTTGCACCGATCGTGAAGCGATTTAATTACCGCTTACCTTGGCACGAAACGTCATCCTGATCGCATATCCAAAGGTACGCAGTGGTATCGAACTATTGAGGCAATGTTGAGAGGTAGCTCTACCATCCTCCTTCACTCTTACCCTCCATCTCTCTCTCTCTCTCTCTCTCTCTCTCTCTCTCTCTCTCTCTCTCTCTCTCTCTCTCTCTCTTTATAGAACAAGCCATCGTTGGCCTCGAGCAAGGCAACTCGACGAAAGCAAGCTCATAAAGCATACAGTTATCTCTCTTTTTTTTTTTATTTATTTTCCATTCTAAACCATTTCCAGCAGCTTTCTAATTGCCGGAGCTTACGTCATAGCCTCTCTACCCCCCCCCCCCTCTCTCTCTCTCTCCCCGATCTATTCGCGGATCCACGCATTTTTTATTCTTCCCTTAATTTGCGCTCGAAGAAACAAGGACAGATGGAAAGAGAGAAAAAGATAGATAATACAAAGTGAAGAGTCAATATGCAACGTAAAATATTTGTCAATGAACTCTCTCTCTCTCTCTCTCTCTCTCTCTCTCTCTCTCTCTCTCTCTCTCTCTCTTTCCATTCATCTATCCTTTTTTAATGACAAAAAATTCCGCAGTTAACGATTAACGAATTATTTAACAGAAAAGATCGGGTCGTTGATGCAAATAACTCGTCGCGATCGAAAGTATAAATATAAACAAAAGAAAAAAAATATTGTAATATAATACGAGCCTTCCAAGATATTCTATTTCGTATTTGTCAATCTCACGATCAACAGGGTCTATCATTATTTTATCATCGTTGTTAGGAAAGTTACTCACTCTCTCTCTCTCTTTCTCTCTCTCTCCACGCGAACGAATCGGCCGATCGCAAATGGCTCGGTCGACATTCCAGGCATCGAAGGTACTACGATCCAAAGGCAACATCGTAAAGTATGCCTGTTACTCGGCATCTATCGAGGGTCTAATTACCAAGGAGGAGGGACAGCCCGGCATCTTCGCCGTCTACTTCGCGACCGAGAAATTGTCCCTCCGTATATATACATACATATATATATATATATGTATGTATGTATATACAATATATACTCTACTACGTGTCTAGATGCTTTTATAATCTTACCCTTCTTACGGCCGGGTCATGCGAGATTTCGCCCGATAAATTAAATTACTTTAAATTGATTCAACCCGCAACAATCTCGCAACAGCACGTAGGGGATCCGTTAAAAAGATAAACACAGAACCATAATCGTAAAGTTTCTATTTGAGCACGCATCGACTTAACATATCCATCCAAGCGTCTTAAACTTCTCATACTCTAATATCAAAACGAACGATATTCTTTTTTTTTTCGAGAAAAAGAAAAAGAAAGTAATAAGGAAAACAACTGTCCGATAACTTCCTATTCGGCCATACCGATATATATATATATATATATATATATATATATATATGATTAACGATCGTCACGAATTTAAAGACGTAAGATATAGTAGAGGGATAATTTCATCGATTTAAAAGAGCATCATTAAGTTTCTACGAACGTTTCCAACAACGAACATTTGCAAAGATCGTTTCGAACTATACCGTATTAAACTAAGTACATACGTGCATACATGCATACTGCTCAAAATAGATACGTCCCGCCGAGTTGGGTATAACGGTCAAACACGTCGTTTAACTCGCGCAAGGATTTTTAATTAAACATCTGCTAGGTCTGCGTAGTTAACCATGTACGTACGTATAAAGTATTCTCTCTCCATCTCTCTCTCTCTCTCTCTCTCTCTCTCTCTCTCTCTCTCTCTCTCTCTCTTCACCGTACATCGTACGCCGTTCGTCGTACATTTCTAATTACGCGTAGCTAGGAGCTAACATAACGAAGGTATCGCATTAATGTCGAATATCTAATTACCGAAGACTTACATCTTGTATGCACGAGAAATTCCACCACTTTCGTTCCCGTAAATATCCAGTAATATCTCGGCCCTCGTAACTGCCATCTTCTACTTTAAATCTTTCCTTATTCTCTCCCTCTCTCTCTCTCTCTCTCTCTCTCTCTCTCTCTCTCTTTTTCTCTCCTTTCTTTCTTTCGTTCCTTCTTTTTCACAATGTAAATTTTAAATCGACGATGATTCCTCCATGATCCAAACGAGCAACTAAATGAGATTAATTTACGGCCATTTTAATCGGCAATCTCGTGACACGCGGAACCTCCCGTTAGGTTATGTCGGCCCGAACGAGAAGATAAAAGGTAACAAGAAAAACAACGAGACAAGGAAGAAAAGAAAGAGAAAAAGAGAGACAGAAGAAAAAGAGAGAGAGAGAGAAAGAGGAAGAAAGATAGAGGCAAAGATATATATATATATATATATATATATATATATATATATATATCCTTTAATTAGAGATCTCACGAGATAAGAAGATTCTCCACCGTCCGTGTCAAGTCCACCCCCTCGCCTCCCCCTTTGTACACTTCACCCCCGTTCCCTCGAACCTTTTTAACCAAAGATCAAACCAGTGACGATGAACATTCCTTCCGCGATCAAGCGAGCAAGCGAGAGAGAGAGAGAGAGAGTAGCGATCATCGGCAAAAGGCGCGTCAACAAAGCCCTCGATTAAAATCCTTTCTTTCTATAGAGCAAAATAAACGCATGGTGGATCGATAGATCCGCGATACATAAAAAGAAAAAGAGAGAGAGAGAGAGAGAGAGAGCGAACGCAGCTTCCACAGAGACACACGGATGTGTCTCTCTACGTTCTGGACCGGTTTCTCTTCGACGTGACTTTTCTCTACGGCCGAACCGATCGTTTAACTTTTATTTCGATTTTCAACGTCCGTTACTGTAATATCTCTCTCGCGTTTCTATTTATTTTTATTGTTCTTCTTTTTTTGTAATTTCTCTCTTTTTTCCCCCCCTTCTGTTTTTTTTTTTTTTTTTTTATTCTTTTCCTTTCATTTTATTTCACAACGCGTTAATCATCTTTCTCTAGATGTAAATTCTACGAATTTTGTTTTTATTTATTTTCACAATACGTTTCCTCTTCCTCTTTAATGTGTTACTAATACTATTACTAATACTACTAGTTCTTCTTCTTCTTCTTCTTCTTCTTCTGCTTTTTTTTCTCTCTTACTCTTTTGAAAATGATCGAATATTTTTTATAAAGCATTTCAAGGAGTTTCGAAAAGCGCGCGCATCGAGATTTTTATTCGCGAGGTCGCTCGAGATGCTCCAATTACCATACGTATCTTAACGATTTCCTGGGTATTAATAATAAAAGAGGAAAGAAATAAAAGTAAAAATTAACAAAAAAGAAAAATAGAAAAAGAAGGATTAAGAAAGAGAAAGAAAGAAAAGCTGACGCCAGTCGCGAGAGGAAAGGTAGGTATAGGTAGAGTGGTTGATGAGGTGGATCTAGAAATATATATCTACCTAAGGATGGTTTTACAAGAGAGGCGTGCGATCCTGTTTAACGATGCATTCATTCGAATCTGATGAACGATCTCTGGCGTTACGAGATGAAAAAGAGAAAACAGACAGAGAGAGAGAGAGAGAGAGAGAGAGAGAGAGAGAGAGAGAGAGAGAGAGAGAGAGAGAGAGAGAGAGATAAGAAAAAAAGGAGGGAGGGAAGATGAAGAAGAAAAAAAAGAAAAGAAAGGAAGAAAAAGAAGATGAAAAGAAAAATCAAAACCGGACGACGCTTCTCTGATATTACCGCATGTTGTAACAAGGGGGAGTTGTTATCGACGTAACTAAATACATAGGTTAAGTATTTATACATACATCTTTCGTCGTGGAGGTTGAATTATCGCTTTGTCAGCGAGAGTTAAGAAAAATCATGTCGAATGATATGTCGTTGATATTTCAGTTTGTTTAAAGATCAAAAGGGGTTGGAGGGAGGGAGAGGGGTGGGAAAGAGAAACAAGCCGTTCGTCGTTGGTAACGAATCGAGAAACAGTGGCGGCACACTTTGCCAGTCAGAAAACTTGGCATCGAAAGGGTTAATCCTATCGCGACACGGCCAAGAACAACGACTTGGCGGTGTTTACTCTCCAAGTACAAGAGAGAGAGAGAGAGAGAGAGAGAGATAAAGATAGAAAAAGAGAAAGGAAGAGACTTATCGGCGAGACGTTTGAAAGCAGCGCAAGCGCGCGCGACTGATTCTACGCTCGAACACGGCGAACACGGAGAGAGGAAATAGAGTCAACGAGATGCTAGCGAGATAATGCACGAGGAATGACTGACGTTATTCCGTGGAGATACGTCTCGACTTTAAAAGGACGACGCGCCCTGTCCGGCCGTTCGATCCTCTTCTATCGACTAGCGAATAACGTCAAAGAAAAAGAAAGAGAAAGAGAAAGAAAGAGATACAGAAACAGAAAGAGAGAGAGAGAGAGAGAGAGAGAGGGAGAGAAAGTGTGTATATAAACAGAATGCGTGTATAAACGTATGTATGTATGTACGATCTATGATGTATGTATGTACGATCTATGATGTATGTATGTATGTATGTATGTATGTATGTATGTATGTATGTATGTATGTATGTATGTATGTATGTATGTATGTATGTATGTATGTATGTATGTATGTATGTATGTATGTATGTATGTATGTATGTATGTATGTATGTATGTATGTATGTATGTATGTATGTATGTATGTATGTATGTATGTATGTATGTATGTATGTATGTATGTATGTATGTATGTATGTATGTATGTATGTATGTATGTATGTATGTATGTATGTATGTATGTATGTATGTATGTATGTATGTATGTATGTATGTATGTATGTATGTATGTATGTATGTATGTATGTATGTATGTATGTATGTATGTATGTATGTATGTATGTTGTGTGTATGTATGTATGTTGTGTGTATGTATGTATGTTGTGTGTATGTATGTATGTTGTGTGTATGTATGTATGTACGTATGCATGTATGTATGTATGTATGTATGTATGTATGTATGTATGTATGTATGTATGTATGTATGTATGTATGTATGTATGTATGTATGTATGTATGTATGTATGTATGTATGTATGTATGTATGTTGTGTGTATGTATGTATGTACGTATGCATGTATGTATGTATTATGTATATACGTATACGTATATACAAAAAAGTTAAAGAGAGAAACACGTGACACGCGGTCACGATCGAGAGAGAGAGAGAGAGAGGGAGAGACCTCGAGAGAATTTGAATACAAGAATTCTATTTCTCTTCCTCTTGTTGAGTTATTCCCGCGTTTCTTCCCTCTTTCGTTCTTCGTTCTCGTAGGTAGTCTTTGTCGTTGTCGGCTTACTTAAAGATCGATTTAAATATCCAGCGATCTCGTATCGTGGGGTAACACCGCCGGTTGCAAGTGTCTCGCGCGACTTGTTGCTTTACAATTCAACGATCGGCCGAAGTGAAACTCGTGTAAATTTCTTCTTGTTTTATTCGATGCCGACGCGACAAATCGGTGAAATCTGTTTGGCGCACGCCACTTTCTAACGTGTTACAAAGTCCTAAGGTAGCTAATGTATAGACAGGTTAAGGATTTATTGTTTCATATTTCTAGGGGATAGCGTGTGTGCGTGTGTGTGTGTGTGTGTGGGAGGAAAGATTCCCATTGGTCGGGAGCGGATAAAAACAATTCGCTGTGGAATATTTGAATATTCATAACAATGATCCTTTATCGCGGCTATCTTATGGAA
>OU964961.1:2315476-2395476 GCA_918808275.2 Dolichovespula sylvestris
ACACTTTCAAATGAGAGCTCGAATGGATAAGAGAGTAACGACGAAATATCCCTTACTATATCACCCCCCCTCTCTCTCTCTATCTACTATCTCTTTCAATTTCTTTCCAACTTTTTGTATTTTTGTCCGGTAACGGGCAGTGTTACCCAAGATGCGTGTATCTCTACTTAAAAAAAAAAAAAAGAATCGAAAGTTTACGAGGGATACGACGAAGTCGTTTAAATCGTCAACGAGCTCGTATTGTCGACGCTTTCGTAAGAATGTAGGTTGTCTGTCGTGAGTGTGACATGGGCTAACGTACCAATGGGTGACGACGAGACCGAGTGGAACGAGTTCGATAACTTAACGAGCCAACAACGTCGTCATTTTCTCCTCGTCCTCGTCTTACTGAGAGAACAAGATCCGAAAGAGTACTATCTATCTACCTACCTACCTACCAACCTACCAATGTATACGACAAATCGGATTAAAGTTTTGATTTTAAGCCGATCAGGACGATAAACTCGGGTCCCTTGGAATTGGGATATATAATCAGGTATGTATCTGATATCGCATTCCCTTTGTTTCATTATTACAAATCGAATTTTCTAATAAAGTTGTCCATTATCTATTCGGCGTGAATTATGTTAACGATTGATTCGTAAGTAAGGATTTAACTTGTCAAGTAATTTACCCAAACACAAATCTTTATCAATTACCTGACTACCTACTACTGCACCATCACTGCTACTACTACTACCACCACCACCATCGTTGTTTTTTCTATTGAAACGTTGATACACGCTAACTGAAAATGTCCTCGTTCATCATCGCTATTTAATCCACCGTGGTGGATCATAAATGGACGGACGACCGAAGGAGAGTGGCGCGAGAAGGATAGAAAAAAAAAAGAAACATAAATGAAAACAAGACGAAAAGAAAAAGAAAACGTCGGCAGGGAGACATTCATTTATCATAGGGAGGATAGTTCGCGGCCCAAGAAATAAAGAGTCCTCTTCGTCAGGGAGAAGTCTTTCGACGAAAATAATTGGCGTTATACGGACATCTGTTTCACGCTGAGCCAGTGAATAGAAGAGCCACGTAGGGTAACGGAACGTTGGTCACTCGTACATGTGTGTACGCGTCCTCTGTGTGTATATATATGTATATGTATGTGTATGTGTATATATATATATATATATATATATATATATATAGACACACACACACAAATATATACACAACGCGAACACCTATAAATTGTTGCGTGCAGTCTTGTAGAGAAAGAGGTTGCTAATACCCAGTGAAGATCCCGCATGGTGCGCCCCTTCTGTGATTTACACGCATGTCATTCTTACGTATAGGCGCGTGTATGTAGCGCGCCTTTAACTTCCGAATTAACGATGTATTCCAAGCACGAATCTAATTAACATAATTGATTTTTAAATGTCACTTAGTATTCTCTCTCTCTCTCTCTCTCTCTCTCTCCATCTCTCTCTCTCTCTCTAATATATATTTTTATCTCTCTCGTATCAGATTATAATGTAACGTATAAATTTTCCTCTATATATATATATATATATATATATATATATATATATATATATATATATTTTAATATTATATAATATTATATTTTAATATTATATATATATAATATATTTTATTTTAATATTATATATATATACATATATATATATATATATATATAATATTAAAAATAATGTAAAATAAATATAACATTGTAGACAGAGATAGAGCAGTAATAATAAGTTTCATTATATTAATATTCGTTATGGCGTGCAGAAGAAACTACAACGTTGCGTCACGGAGTCTCATCGCGAACTGCCGTCTTCGCACGATGATCGATGAGACGAGCATGGAGGGGGAACCTTACGACGAAATAAAATTTGTCGAATTCATCAAAGGCTCTCGAATTCCAAACAGTAAAATGGTCACGTGACGACGTTCGGGTGACAACGAAACTCCGACGCTTCTCGAAAATTCTCCGACAATATAAGTATTGTATTAAAATAGTATAACACGGTATAGTAATCGATAAATGTATAATCGATCGATATCCGATATCATGGAAAAAGAAAGGAATAATAATTTGTCTATGACGAGTGAACGCGAATTTTTATTTGTTTAACGAAAGAATATAAACGACGGAGTATTGTCCAGCTAAACTGTTCGATTAAATCTGTTGTATAGTTTAATATTAAAATTCGATTAAACTGTAAACGGATAAAACATGATATTGCCTAATGTCTTCATTATAAGATACTTTGATATATATATATATATATATATATATATATATATATATAAAAGTATATAGGTATATGAAATTTTTATCGAAGCTTACATCATATCGTCTTAAAAATTTTTTCAAACGTCAGACAAATTTATCGATATAATCGACACGTTCAATGAGTAACTAAGATAGAAGACACTCGATATAGTAATCGATCATTTATCATTTTATTGAATTTAATCATTAGCTTAATGTAAAGATAAGAATGATGACGGGAAAGCGATAATATCGTTTAATAGAAAGGAAAAAAAAAAGTAACTGTAAAGGATTATACTGTTAATCGGGAAGTGTTTAATTAAAAAATCTATTAATAAGTTAATAGTTTAATAATCGAGAAACGTTCGGGCAAATCAGCGAGAGAAACACGCATTCCATTCGCGTGTAAAACCTGCGTGCGAGGATATCGATAAGATGCAATGGTGCAACAAAATTAAATCGTTGCCGCTTAAGAGATTACACGCGTTCGCGAGATGGACGCGTTCTCTTTAAACCATTTGCATCGTGTACTCGTTACTAATGTAAGTGTGTCTGCAACTGAGAGAAAGGGAAAACGAGAGAAAGAGAGAGAGAGAGAGAGAGAGAGAGAGGGATTGAAATTATCTGAACGTTCATTCGAAATGGATGACACTCGGACATTTATCGAATGTTCTTCGATCGCGAGAGAAATTGGTCGTTAGGTTGTCGATATTCAGCAAATTATCGCCTGTGTTACACGTCAAAAGGTAGGTATGAGTGATCGAATTTTAAAAAGAAAAAGAGAGAGAGAGAGAGAGAGAGAGAGAGAGAGAGAGAGAAAACAAGAAAGATATAAAAGCAATAAATTCAGTATTCGGATAAAATGGAGGAAGCATTTAAAGGGATAAAGAAAAATCAATTTTCAATTTTATTTCTATTGCGATGGATCCTCGTCATATTTTTCCTTTTTTGACTTTTCGTCATTTTTTATACACCCAAGGATTTCGAAGTATGTATATATATATATATATATAAATATATAAAGACGAAGGATAGATTTTCATTTTTCCACGTACGAATGTAAGAATGTAAGTATGTATTATAAGTACAACGGGCACAGGTGTACGTCGGTTTTCTAAAAGAAAAAGCATTACCTCGTTTCCCATTTATGCCTCTTAATTGGGAAAATGATTTTATCTGTCCTTCCTTTTTAAAGAACACAGAAGATATATACACGATCCGGTTAACCATAATCGAAAGAAATACCAAACAATTATCTGCTCATCCTACTACTCGTCCAACTCGAACTCACTCAACCGAACGAAACGAAAGACAAACAACGGATCCGAACAAAATTGCATTCCTTTGCATTCCGACCATTACCGTTGCCATACTCGCGGGAGAATGGTCGGATTCGCCTAATGGTCTCTCTACACGATCGACTATATATATATATATATATATATATATATATATATATATATATATATATATATATACATACACATACACACACATATTCTTTCTACGAGAAATCGCATCAACGGAAAATACACGTCACAAAACACACAATTCGAGTATAGACATATTATCCATGAAAATTAGAGTCACTATAGTCGTTTATCGCTCTTTGATGCTTTCTTAGAAGCTGTTTCGCCGTCACACACACACGCGCGCGCGCGATCTTACGCTCTCACGCATTTTGCTTTCTATTCTTCTCGTTTATTTGGATCTTTTAAAATCTCGCGAAAGTTACAAATAGATAGAATTAAATTATAGTACATTCCATTCGTGTCATTTGAATAACTATGCTCGTATCGATCGATCATTAATAATAATAGATGAATTTAATTTCAATTTCACACGACTGATTTTATATAGTGCAATTTATATGTTCGACAGGTAGGTATTAATACATATACATACATACATACATACATACATACATACATACATACATACATACATACATACATACATACATACATACATACATACATACATACATACATATATATATATATATATATATATTATATATCAAATTCATTAATTGAACGGTTTAGACGTGCGCAATTAGCGATATATACATACATATGTAAATATAATAAGTATCTACATATTTAAATGACGTATCTGTGGGAAGCGAACGTGTTAACGAAACGTCAAACAAGATACTTAATTATACATAGTAGAATCGATATCGGGATAACAAATTAACGTGAACTCGTCTCTATTAAAACGATCATCCGAGCGGATCGAGAAAATCCTTATTTCTTTCTCGATAGAATGGTACGTTTCGTGTCGAGGCATCGATCACGTTCGAAGAAGGATCAAGATCCTCCTCTCTCTCTCTCTCTCTCTCTCTCTCTCTCTCTTTCTCTCTGTTTCCTCAGCTTTCGTGTATCAAGTATCGATCGATCGACCGACCAACCAACCGACCAGCCGAAGGATCGGATCGGATCGATCGATCGGTCGATCGATCGCGAGTCATCGAGCATAAATTGTTGATCGTGACTCGTGCTATTAGCGCGTGTCTTCGTTAAGATCGTTTAGAATGAGAAAGAAAGAAAAATAAAGAAAGATGGAGAAAGAGAGAAAGAGAGTGAGAGAGAGAGAGAGAGAGAGAGAATAGATGTTGACGACTCATTTTACCTCTCATCCTCAATGTCCTCTCGTTGTTTAATCAGGAACGATCATTTGAGGGGGGAGGAGGAGGAGATAAAGCGATAAGAATTGTATCGATCGGCGTTCGTATAAATCTCGAATTTTTGTCACGCTTGACCATGTTACCTTCATATTTGTTGTAACTCGTTCAAAGGGAGTGAAGAAGATCTCTCTCTCTCTCTCTCTCTCTCTCTCTCTCTCTCTCTTCTCTTTTTTCTTTTTCTCGCTTTCTTTCGAAACCGGTAGGTATATATTTCAAAGAACTCGACGGCAAACTTATCTCTCGCACGATACAAACTCTCTCTTGAGCTTGCTAATGCGGATTTAACGATCTGAAGTAAGTAACGATCTCAACGCCTCTGCTCGCTAACTTTTCGCGAAACGCCTCTACTATCGATCTTCGGAAGAGAAGAGAAGAGAAGAGAAGAGAAGAGAAGAGAAGAATCAAAAGATTCCTCTTTGGTTAGTTTTACGTTCTCTTATCCTTCCGATCATACTTGTTCCTACTCTTACTCACTTACTCTTATTCTTATTTTTTTTTTTTTTTATTTTTATTTATTTTATTTTTTTTTGCTTCGAAGTACCAACGTTACGAGACGAAAGAAAAAGCATGAAATAAAAAAGATCTGGTCGTTTTCGTGCGAAATCGTAACGAGACGTATAAATTCCCTACGATTTTATGATTATATCCTTACGGATTATTTGAAAATCAAGTAAGACTGGTCTCTCTCTCTCTCTCTCTCTATCTCTCTTTCTGTGTCTTTTTTTTTTTTTTTTAGATTTTTCTTCTCTTCTCCGAAAGATCGATCGTAAACCGTCAGTCCACGCCCTTTATTATTCATGATGGATGCGACGAGTGAAAACGACTAAGACTACACGAGTCAGAGAGCTTTCCGTCTTACGTTAAGTTTCTTCTTTATCTCTTTTTCCCTTTAACCTTCTCTCTCTCTCTCTCTCTCTCTCTTCTCGTTCGAATTGATGAATGGAGAAATCCAAGAGACGGCCTAACGATGTCGAGTCAAAAGAAAAGGAGTGGAGCAGCTAGGTATCGAACGTGTATCAGCTAAGACGGAAAAACGACGTAGACTTAACGTTTCAAGAGTGAAAGATAGAGATAGAGTAAGAGAGAGAGAGAGAGAGAGAGAGAGAGAGAGAGAGAGAGAGAGAGAGAGAGAGAGAGAGACAGAGAGATATTACCGTCTTCGTTGGTTATCCGATCAGAACGAGCAAGAGTTGCTAGCTTCCTTGAAAAGGTACGACAATTGAGAAGTTGTAAAAAATAAATAAATAACAAAATAAATAAATAAATAAGAAAGAGAGATTTTTTTTTTTTATTATATATTTTTTTTTTCATGACAAGTTTTACTCTCTCTCTCTCTCTCTCTCTCTCTCTCTCTTTCTCTCTCATACACATGCGGAGATACACGTACACACATATATACACACAAACAAGCATACTTTCCATCTTCTTCGCGTGACGAACGCGATTAATTTCTTTTTAATTATATGCTAGTCGAGAAAGACTGACTAGCCAACTATCGCGGCAAACCCTCTTCTCTTCTTTCTCTTTTCCTTCCTATTCGCAACACGATGAGAATTCTTGCTTATATTCACTTATTTATCTATGCGCCTAAGTAAGTACGGTATAGATATAGGAGGTACGTATACGTACCAACACACGTATGTATGTACGTTCAATAATAGTAACTAACATGACGTAAAGACTTATGTGCCTGTAGGAAGAATCGAAACTTTATTCGTGAGCTTCGATAGTCAAGGATTTTATGGCACTAACGGGACATCAAAGATAACATAATCATCGTTTATATATGTGTCTGTCTCTATGTATGTGCATGAGCGAGCGCGCGCGCACATCTGTGTGCGTGTGTGTGTGTGTGAGAGAGAGAGAGAGAGAAAGAGAGTGAGCAGAGGAGACATCGCATTCTTGAAAGCACCACGAGATGCGATACGAGTTCCTCTTACTTCGTCCACTTTAGTCGAGTTTCTCTTTGGACGTCTCTCTCTCTCTCTCTCTCTCTCTCTCTCTCTCTCTCTCTCTCTCTCTCTCTCTCTCTCTCTTTATTTACTCTCTTGTGCAAGTCCACTCGATGATATAGTAACGTATATTAGAACGTTCGATATAATTTATCGTCGATGTTAAGATTTACTGACTTACATCGTGAAACCCACGCGAAGTCTCGTTTCGCAAGTCTCGCGACACTCGCGAGAGATAGAGAGAGAGAGAGAGAGAGAGAGAGAGAGAGAGAGAGAGAGAGAATGCCTATATATTTGTTAGCTGGATCACATGAGCACCATTATATGCGTTGTACACTTTCAATGCAGTAGCCTTTTGCATCATCACAGTTGTCCAGTTTTTTTCTCTCCCGAATCGTTGGCGCTTCTGCAGAAATACTAGATTGAAATTAAAAACGACGAAGTTGATTCATTATTTCGTGACGCAGAGAGAGATAGAGAGAGAGAGAGAGAGAGAAGAAGAAGAGAAAAGAAAAGAAAGGAAGAAAAAAAAATAGAAGAAGAAGAAGAAGAAGAAGAAGAAAGAAAAAAAGGACGAAGAGTGAAAGGAAAGATAGGAAATAGGAAAACGAAAAGGACGAGAAAAGTCGCGACGCGCGTGAAAACTTTTTGTAAGATAAAAATAGGAAATAACACGGTACGAATGGATATATAAATCAGAAAAAGGGGAAGAGGAGAATACGCCCTTTCTATCTATTTGTGGTCGTATCGTTCGCGTGTCAGCTAAGAGTTTCGCTTGTGTAAGAAATTTTTCTAACGGTACGAGTAAGAGCTTAGCCAGCTTCACTTACTTCTCCGATTATATAGGGGAGTGGAGGGGGCGGGGTAATAAAGTAACGCATTTTTTCGATTCTAATGATGAGAACTTACGGTGGCTAAGCAGCCTAAGTGCCGCTGTTGGGTTCTCTCTCTCTCTCTCTCTCTCTTAATCTCTCTCTCTCTCTCTCTCGTTCCTCTTGCGGACACGGTACTGCGATCTCGCTATCCACGAACGTTGTTCTTCTATGCACAAGAGAGTGTATAGTAGGCTCTCGTCCCTTCTCGCAACAATGGGTAAAGCTGCGTACGTACCGTACATACGTGCAAGAGAAGACGTGCTTAGCTTGCGGGAGAGCCGAGGCACGAGTCCAATTACGAATAATGAGAGTAAATTGCGCGACATAATCGGCCAAGGAAGGGTAAAGGACATCGACTGGAGGGAGGGAGGAGAGGGAACCACTCTCTAAAAAAAAAAAAAAAAAGCGTCGTTACATTTCAACGAATTCTCGACGCATTCCTTGCGCATCTTTTAGAAGTGGGAAGGGAAACGAATTAATCGGAAAAGAGCGAGCATTACGGAGCCGGACAATTTGACACTGGCCGATTTCGTGAGACATTGGAATTTATTTTTGTAGGAAGAAGGAAAGAAAAAAAAAAAGAGAAGGAAGGAAGAAAGAAAGAACGTTCATACGAAAATATTGAGACATTAATGACGTAAGATCTTCGATCGCGAATCTCTGAATCTAGAAAGCAGATAGATAAAAATAACTTTCTCGAATCGAAATGTAACTCGTTAGAAAAATGTATATTTTATTCTCGTCTGGGTATCTTGGAAAATTAGATTTATCAATAAGCAAATGATGGACGAACGTTAAGAGGCACATAAATGAAGATAGAAGAATATTTGCAATCATTATATTAGATAAAGATAAGTTAGAGAATTATATATATATATATATATATAATAATATAATACATATATATTAATAATGTGTATATATATATATATATATATATATAACTTATATATAGCAACTATATATAAATTACTATATATATATATAAGTACCAGTACGAGTACCAGTGTACGAGTGGTACCAGTATTAATATATATAATAACTTATGCGTACTAAATTGTTTAAGATTTAAAGAAGGTTTTTGTTGACAAGATCGTATAAAGCGTCGAACTAACGAATTTAGATATAAGTCGTGACAGGACGAGCAACAAATAGGCAATACAAAAACGAATGAAAAACAAAAAAAAAAAAAAAAAAAAAAAATAAGAAACATAAATTGAAGCAGGCGTAGGCAAAATCGATAATCGTCTTAAAAACAAATTATTGGCTCTTAGATGCCTCGTTTTTCTAAGAGCGGATAATCTTAACAAAGTCATAGCAGTTAGAAGAACAAAAAAGAGTGTAAAAAAACGCTTGTTGTTCGACTTCGCTTTTCGTGTGCTTCAACATATATATGTGTATATATATATATATATATATATATATATATATATATTCTGCTAATTCCTTTTTCCTTTTTTATTTTTCTTCCCTACCACCATTTAATAATCCCGAGCGTAAACATAATTCGGTGTTGCGAACGGTCAAATCAATACGCTCGAAGGCGTAATCAGAAACGATAACGTCTCTAATTAATAACGACCAGTGTTATATCTCTTCCAGCACGTTCGGTCGCAATACACGTTAAATTAATTGCCCTCGAAGGTATCCTAGCAGGATTTTCTTACGGGCTGGCATCTTTTCAAACGTGTGTTTAAATCAGAAAAAGATAAAAAGAGACAGAGAAATTCTCTCTCTTTCTCACTCTCTCTCTCTCTCTCTCTCTCTCGCGCGCGCGCGCGCGCGGGTGCCCGCGCTCGTGCTCGTGGTTATCTAGAAAGAAAGAAAGAAAGAAAGAAAGAAAGAAAGAAAGAAAGAAAAAAGGGGGAAACAAAAAAAAGAAAGAATCTTATTAATTTTTACGACTTCTCTTTTATCTATCTTTTATTTCACTTTTAAAGTGATTCAATTACCTAACGATCGGCCCATTGCAAATTACACCGGATTTATCAAGACTTACAAAGCGAAGCCACACCGGTCACTCGACTTAAATGCCAAGCAAAAGTCCAGAGGGAAGGATCAAGCGGCTTTATGAATATCTTCGACGCGCCATTAATTACACTCTTAGGTTCCTTTCTCTCCCCTCTCCTCTTCTCTTCTTCCCTCTTTTTCCACGTCTTTCTTCTTCCTTCTCTCCCCCCCCTCTCTCTCTCTCGCGCGCGCGCGCGCGCACGAGGATCGATATTTCCGTGACGATGGAATCCCGAAAAACGAAGAAATTAAAAACGTCAGCCGGTAATTAATTTCGATCGCATGTCGTTTCATTAGCCGAGAGTACGTTCATTTTTTTTTTTAGGATAAACAATAGGATGAAAATTATTGCAGATAGTGGTGGATTAATGATTGGAGTCGAATTTATTTGATTTTTTTTTTTTTTTTGTACATGTGTATGCATGGGTACTTTTACATTCGCAGGATAAAAGCACCGAGATATTTTTTAATGGAAACAAATTATGCGTACTGTCCACACACACACACACACACACACACACCGAGCCGGTCACCGAATGGTAATCAAATCGCTTTTCGAAATCGAATAATTTATTTCTTTTCTCTCTTTTTTTTTTTTTTTTTTTTAATTGGCGCAAAGGCAGAAATACATTGGATATATAAAAGATTTCTAAAGATTCTTAAAGAACAGATAGATAAATGTAACGCAATATATCTCTTCTTAACCGCTTATTGGATTAACGTTTGAATAATTCACAATATGCCGTTTAGGTGGAAATTATTCGACATATGTCATACTTTTACTATTTCGAACGATGATTTTTATCCTAACGATTCTGATGCACGATCATGTTAAAACATTAATGTCTTTTCATACGCGAATTACATCAGCGATAGTGACATCGAATAAAACTTACGTACTTCTTTTTTCTGAAATGTCTTACTTATTTTTTCTTTTTTTTTTTTTTTTTTTTTTTTGTTAAATTATGTGAAATAAATATGTACACATGTATTTCTAAAACTTTCGTTAGCTTTTATTTCCAATAATTTTCCTTTTTATACCGACAGATTCAATGTACACGATTTTTATTTGCGCGAATGAAATCCACGTGGAACGGATATTCGCGTAAATTGAGGGACGGGTGTGTATATATACATACATGCATATACATAGTCTCATAATGATATAAAATAAAATTCCACGAGAAAATGAAGGAGAAGGGTGCGACGATCGGTTTACGACTCGAGAAGGAAAAATTGATTACCGGATACCGTCTCCGGACTGCGTTCGTCGATCGTCGTGAAATAATAAGGTAGTCGTGCGTAGAACCGATCGCGATGGCCGCACACGACCATTTGCCTTTCCGCACCAAGTGGCTCTCTACTAGGAACGTTTGTAACTATAGTCGTTTCTAAGACGCATGCGTCCCCTTCGTGTCCTGCGCGGCGATCTCTATACGTTCAATCCTTTTTCTTTATTTTAAAAAGAGAAAGATAGGAAAAGGGAAGGACGATCAACCGGGAAGAGAGATATACCCAACGTAAAAACTGTTTGCAACATTTTCTTATCCGACTGTTCCTGGAAACTATACCTACGAACCGCGAGTATCACAAGGACTCGTGTTCCGAAGTAATCGTCACAAGAAAGAAGAAAAATTTTTTACCTGAATCCCATGGTTCTTGGTAATGATCGATGAGCATCGAATGGAAAGATAATATCATGAATTTGCCGTTTCCAATCGATTAAAATTCTAATCCAAGTTCAGGATCGTTAAATGTGTAATATTTGCTAATCCTTATTGATTTGATCCATAAATAAATGTCGTTAAAATATATATATATATATATATTTATATATATATATGACTTATCTGATCGATCGATCATGATCACCGTGTAAAACGATCGAATAATAAATCTGTCATATTTATTGTCATATTGACTTAGATCGATACGAATATAAAATTTACTTAATGTCTAGATAAAAATCATATTAATAATCATAAAAGATATTAAATACAAGTAAATAAAGAAAAAAAAAAAAGAACACTTTTATACGCGAGTATGACGAAGTGGATGCGTTTTCTCTCTCTCGAAAAAAAAAATAAATAAAAATAAAAACTATTCCTCGGATATTTTGAATGTTTTTTTAAATATGTATTTTTGATAAACTTCCGTTGAACGTTAAAAAAGGGGACGTTAAGGAAATTTCGTTGAAAGTGAATTTATTCGCCATAGAAAATGTACAGATTGAGGGAAGACGCGTGATGTTCAAACTAATTGGAATATAATTTGTACCTTCGAGAGGCATTATCAAAATATTCTAGAGAAAATATCTAAGTAATACGGGACGATTACTAAGCGATTAAGGAGACGCATCCACGACAACCTTGGTAACTTACATACGTGTAAGTTATAATGTTACGAGGGTTAAAGACGAATTACGGTAATGGAGAAAGAGAGAGAGAGAGAGAGTGAGAGTGAAAGAGTAAGCAGGTGATGAGATGATTCGTGTCTGATCCAAGTAATCCTAGAGAGTCAAGTAATTTGTATTTTTCATTTTTTCGAAGAAAAATCACAAGCAGGTAAATCGTTTGATACACATACTTAAGAGCACGTAATCCTCGCTATAGTCTCCGGAACGAGAGCAAAGATGAATAAGAACGAGAGAGATGGAGAGAGATTAATTATGCGTTTGATCATCGAACGATTCATGCGTGCAGTTGATCCGATCGTTCCGATCGTTCTAATGGATTTATTTATAATATATATATAATAATTAATTTATAATATATATTATATTTATAAATACGCAGGCACGCGTTTATCCTACGCTTTTCTCTTTCAGTAACATGAAAGAACGCGAAACGAATTCGATGAATTCGTTGAGGTTTAATAATATAAGAATAGAAGTTTGAAACGGCGTAAAATCGGTATTATTTAGATCGACAGGCGTTTATTATATTTTATTTATTTAATTATTGACGATTATATGCGACAATATTAAATATGTTAATAATAGCTAATTAAAACGGTTAAGATAATAAATTATTTTCATCGAAATAATCTAATGCCCGAATGTATTTGGAAATATGAAAATGATTTCGAAATAAATATAATATACTAAACTATGAGATTTTTCTTGCGCAATGGGTAATCTGTATTGAAATTAATTAGATTCATTCGATTGTAAATTTATTCGTAGATCGCGGGATTCTTTTCAAATTGTTCGCCGGGTTCGTAAATTTCTTAGTAGAAAATTTTTGATCTAATCTTTCTACGATTTAAATAACGTATAGACTCCATCATTGATAATAATAACCCGTTAGATTCTTCGTGTTATTTCTTTTCGTTTTCAATTTTCTCGTTTCTTTTTCCCTTTCTCGCGGATATGAAATCAATCGTAATTTTTACCGTGTTAAATGAAACGAAAAAAAAAAAAAAAGAAAAAAAAAACAAGGAAAAAGAAAAAGACGAGAAAAGAAAGAAAGAAAGAAAGGAAGGAAGGAAAAAAGTAAAAATAATGAAGGAAGAAGGAAGACCGAAAAAAAAGAGGACAGTTTAGAGGATGGTATCGAAAGTAATACAAGAAAACGCTCGTTCATCGCTGTTGTTTCGAGGCGAAGAACACACAGTTTCTTTACTCGTAAGAAACGTTCCTCGGCCGAGTAACCGTTCACGCTTCGACGAACTAAATAGCCGGAACGGATTATCAACGGACGACATCGTTACTTTCGTCTTCGATCTTTCTTTTCTTGCGGAACAATGATAAAAAAAAAAGAAAAAAAAAGAAAAGAAAAGAAACGAAGAAAAATAGGGAAAAAAAAAATTAAAAACCAAAAAAAAAAAAAAGAAGTAAAAAGATCGATTGAAACATTTTGGGGGAGTCACGTGCGAGCCTTTCACCGAAACAAAATCCATCGAAAACGTAAAGAGTGGAAAAAGATATAAAATGAGAGATGCGAGAGAGAGAGAGAGAGAGAGAGAGAGAGAGAGAGAGAAGGATAATGTTCGAGGGAGTTCTTTTTGAACGGAAACGGAACGTTGTAAAAGTGTACTACGTTTTAAGGAAGATCGTTAAAAAGTCTACGATGCTGTTTGCAATATTTATCCAAATTATACGTCCTTTCTCTTTTTCTTTCAGATAAGTTACATCGAAAGGAGAGGGCTTGCCTCGTCGTCGTTCACATCGTCGTCCACATCGTCGTCGTCGCCGTCGTCGTCATCTCGATGGTGGTCGCGAATGAGAGGAACAAAAGAAGAGGAAGAAGAGGAAGAAGAGGAAGAAGAAAAGAGAGGGAATTACCGAAGCGAGCCGTAAGAGACGAGATGGCGATGCTCAGATAGAGAAGCGTAGGAGAGAAGAAATAGTGGAGGAAGAAAAGACCGAACACGTGTGTGTGTGTGTGTGTGTGTACGAAGAATGAGAGAAAGAAAAGATAGAGAGAGAGAGAGAGAGAGAGAGAAAAAGAGACAGAGAGAGAGAGAGAGAGAGAGAATGTATCTGCAACATCGAAGAGAAAGATAGATAGATAGATAGAGAGAGAGAGAGAGAGAGGGACCCCCTGGATACGTGTTTGCTTAGCACTTTTGGCTCGAGAGGAAACAAGCGTAGGAAGGCTGTCCGCTACGAAGTTTACGACCGTGGAATAAATTATCGTTGCTTTCGTACGTTCCTTCGAAATTCAAGGTACAAGACTGGCGCGCGCGAGCCAACCCCAACCAACAAGCCAGCAAGCGAGCCAGCCGGCCGACTAAATAACGAGAGAGAGAGAGAGAGAGAGAGAGACATAGAGAAAGAACGAACATAATGCCTCTCGGTGCGGTAGTGTAATACTACATACTACGGGACGAAGTGCAAAGACCGTCGAATCCCCAACGTACGAACGTTTTGTTCGAGGATAAGCGATAGCCGTTTATTGCGCGAGTCAGCGCAATGTTACTAATGATCGAATCTCGATAATAATTTTCATGAGGGTGTACATACATAATGGATGTATTTATATGTATACGTACAAGGTATACAAAGAAAAAAAGAAAGAAAGAAAAAAAAATAGGGGAAAAAGAAAAAAAAAAACAATAAAAGTAAAATAAATATCTTATAAATCTTCCTTGTTAAGAGAAGAATATGGCATACGAATTTGTTTGTTTCGACGTTGCTTCCTGGTAGTAGGAGAAGGACGGGGAAAGAGAGAGAGAGAGAGAGAGAGGACAAAAAGAAAATTATGGTAAAACCGTAGATCGTTAATTGGTTAATCGATGAGTCCAGTTATTATCGCGGTCGATCGTACGAAATCGGTTATAATATCGGATCATTTGTTTTACAATATGTAATATCGATCAAGCGTTCGGTTCCTCGTCTGGAGTTAGGATTAAACGTAACATCGAGAGATTAATTAATTTATCGTCCCTCGTACGGGCTCGGTGGCAGAGGAGGGGGGGATTAGAAAGCAGATCGGGTGTAGTAAACGTAAACGCGACACGACGTCATGGTTATATTGTGCGCTTGCGCGCGCATAAAACCGCAACGGGGAGAAGAGGATTTGAGGTCCTTGCGTTTGAGAAAGGGGGCGGAGGATACTCGGTGGAACGTGTAATGCGTCCACGGTAGGATTATTTTTCTTCTTCTTCTTCTTCTTCTTCCTCTCCTTTTTTCTCCCTACCCCCCCCCCCCCACTCTCTCTCTGTCTGTCTATCTATCCATCTATCTCTCTCTCGCTTTCTCGTTTTCGTTCTTTTCCCTTTTTTATTTGCGGTTGGGAGCAAGCAGACCAACCGGTAACCCGAAAGTTAAACTGAGATCGTCCAGAACGAAGAAGCTCGCTGAAGATGACTCGTCGCCTTTTTTCAGCTACCGATCGAGTGCTCGTTAACTCGAAAATATTTACCTTGCGAATATTTCTCTCTCTCTCTCTCTCTCTCTCTTTTCTTTCCTTTTTTCTTCTTCACTCTCGTTAAAAAAGTCATGTTAATGATAGGTACCTATTTAAATCTCGACGAGCACGTAATAACTCTTCTCGTCGATGATTATTATTACAAGTGGTATGAATAATAACCATAGCAATGATCATTATTACAACTTATTCACGTCAAGCAATATTCCTTTAAGGCTTCCCCCCCCACCCTCCATCCCCCCCCCCAACTTCTCCGAGTTTAAACGGGGAAATTCGAACGGTACATACTTATGTACTTATATATATGTATGTATGTATGTAACTAAGAGACGACCTCGAGGCCGATCAGGGAGACGCGATTAAGCTAATTAATGTAGAAAACAAGAATGTACATACGCGTGACGAGATATTAGATAAATGGACCAGGTTTTACTATGAACAACCTACCTGGAAATTTTCCGCTCGAGTACCTTTGCCATCGCGACTGTAGTAACGTTAAACGTCGATACCGAACGCGATTCTCTTTGCTTCCTGGATGCAATGTGATCGAGCCTACCTTGTAATAATGATATCTAATTATTAACCGGCGATATATACCCTGAAGGGGGGCATACCAACCGAACCAAAAAAAAAAAAAAAAAGAAATGAAAAAAATGTGTTACATTTATTATCCTCTGGATTATCCCTCGTGTGATCATAGTTCGTTTTATGAGAGAATTAACAGATAAACGACGTTCAAAGGAGTTCGACACTTTCGTATATTTCTAATTTAAGTATAAACGGTGGGAAACAATTTTTCTTGCGAAATTCGATTGATTCGGAAGGATATTGCGGGTGTTTTATTGAAAATTTCAACATTCCGTTCGACGGAATAAAAAAATAAAAAAAAAAAAAAAAAAAAAAAAAAAAACATCTTTCGCAGCTTTTAGGTAACTTCATATATATATATATATATATATATATATATATATATATATCTTCTTATTCTTAACAATAAGATCGAATATAAATAAACTCGTTCTCTTTCTTATAGTAAATCGATTCCGTAATACCACCTACTTTCCATTTAGTACCAACTAAGATATCACGTTCACGCTTCGACCACCATAAATAAACCGCATCATCAATGACAGTCACTAGAATTTACACCCTTTCTGTATCTCTCTCTCTCTCTCTCTCTCTCTCTCTCTCTCTCTCTCTCTCTCTCTCTCTCTCTCTCTCTCTCTCGTTCTCTACTTATTTATCTACCTATCTATCTCTCTCTTTTTCAATCGAGGCATCATACTCTTTTCTTTTAATGATTTACATAGTACATAAAGATCAAGATAGTTCTTGCACTCTTAGAATATTACGATAGAACATACAAGTGCTTATCGATCAATGAGATTCATACGTCCGGAGAACGAAGAAGGAAAACTTGGATATTGAATTTATAAAGACAACCGCAATAATTCATTACTTGAGACTAGCAACTTTCATCGAAGATCACTTACCTATATTGAGAAATGACCAACCGAAGAGAGAGAGAGAGAGAGAGAGAGGGAGAAGTCATATGAAATAAATGAGTACCCTCTAATTACTGGCTGTCCCTATAGCTATCGCTATAACATTCTCTTTCCCTTTTTCTCTTTCCCTTTCTCTCTTTCCATTTATTTCTTACTCAGTATAATGTTAGCAAGCTCACTTTCTCGAGCATGTTCATGGATCTACAAAACCCGAATGTATAGATATAAGTGTCCAAGTTATATCGTACCATCCGAAGGTGGTACTTACACGGTTAATAATTAAAGTGAAAAACAACCGAGTAATACGGCCTTGGGCTAGATTTAAATCATTCAGGTTCGACGGTAAAAAGGATAATGTCGAGGTCGTAATAATGCTTTGTGAGTAATACGAGCGTGGAATCGCTCGTTTAATTTACAACTCTTAAAAAGAGAAAGAGAAACAGAGATAGAAAGAGAGAGAGAGATGGAGATGGAGAAAGAGAGAAAGAGAGAGAGAGAGAGAGAGAGAGAGAGAGAGAGTGCGCCAACGTTAAGAGTAAGTTAAGCGTGTCCATTTCGTTGGATAGAAAAAAAATTAAAAAATAAAAAAGAAATAAAAACTGATTGGTATGAAAAAAAAAAGATATATATATATATATATAAACTAGTTGGTAGCTCCAAATATAAATAATATTCAATATTAAACGATCGTATCCGTAAAACAGAGAAACAACAAGTGATTCGATGGAGAAACTAACATATCGTAAGAATAAAGATTGTAATTAACGTAACGTCTACTATTAAATGCACACGCCTTATACTATCGATGAGATTTAGAAGAGAGCCGGTTATACGGACGGCCGATTACTTTGTAACGTAACCGCGGTGAAAAGCTTTCAATAAATTAATTAAGCACGTTGGATCGTACGTGATTAGACGTAATCATCGATGCGAAACGATATAAGTGTTAGCCGAGCTGTCACTTAAAATTTTTCATTGAATATTTCAATGAGAAACGTAGAACGACGTGAACGATAACCTCGTTATGAATATTTTAAATTCTCATAGCAATAAATCCCGTATATCTCTATTAAAAAGTAAATCGTGTTAAAGAGCGATCGCTAGGTATGTATACGCATACGTACGTACGTACGTATGTAGTGCTTAAAATTGCCGTATTCCAAACGAAGAAAAAATTTAAAAAAAAAAAAAAGAAAAAAAAAATTTCATATATCCTTCGACAAATAAAAGAATTTTATTCTTACGAATTTACGATTGAATTATATAATCTTATCGATAAACGAAATGAACTTTGCAAATCCGACATTAATAAACGAAACACCCGTTAGTTTCTCGTTGATTTATCGATTAACATTGTATATCCCATCGAAAGGAATTAGTCGTCCCATCTAATTTTCTAATAACTTCGAATTAGTCGCAGATTCGATATATCTTAATGCTAAATCACATTTTCAATCTCATCAAATCCGTTCCTAGGGAGGAATATTTTCTCAAGGCCGTTATAACGACTATAACTATTCCTCTCCGTGACCTCCTCCCCCTCCCTTCCCTTCTCTCCTATATTCTTTCTCCACCCCCTTCCCCCTTACCTTCTCCCTCTCTACCTCCTCCTTCTTCATACTTCTTTCTCATTTAAGTGGAATTTCGCAGCGTGTTGCTCGAGCTTATCTACACGGACAACGTCATTAACGACGAATCTTCGTAGGAAGTACTTAACCGCATTTCATTAAATTCTTGCGCGATGTCCGGCTCGTTCCGTTGGAATCATCGCGAACGATCGACTTAGAAATTAAGTCATCAATGATCGTCTTATTGGAATTCGGAGACCATAGCAAGATGAAACGTTCACGATACTCCAACGAGATTTTTTCCTCGTGAGAACTTGTCGCCGAAATTATTTTAAAAAGAAATTTATTCAAAAAAAAAAAAAAAAAGAAAAAAAAAATTATCAAAGATAATAAAATAATAACGATACATTGAGACATGATCTTGTGTCAATCGATTCATTTATTTCGACGATGAAAGAAGAACTATATTTAGGTAATAAGTACAGTTAAGTATAATTATAGTTAAGTAAATAAGTATGATTAAGTAAAAAGTATATAAGTGCAATTCTAATGACATTAAATTTATCCGAAATGATCGATTGATCACTGTCTGTATCAATATTATTTGAATCTTTTAATAGAACGATATACACGATCGCTTCGAATTTATTTGATCAGTACTTTTTTTTTTTTTTATTAATTAACGACAAATATTTCGTAAGATAAACGAATATTTGGCATATATGGATATTTCGTACGGTATGAATAGTCAAGTGTCAGATTTGTGTCGCTTATCCATCGGGTATTGATATTTTATTATACATTTTTATTGATCACTGATTGAATAGCAATAAATAAACAGCTATATATGATTTCGTGTATTTTGGAAAATAATAATCACCGTTAAGTTTTCGATCTAACGGATTCTAATTAGTTTGAAAATATGTTCTCAAGATATATACGATATTACGTATGCGCTAAACTCGTTGGATATATCGTGGCAAAGTTATACGTTTATAGTACGGCATATAACGCAGCTCGATAACGATCGTACGATAATATATCTGACTGTTGGAATCGCAAGCGTCACGCTCTATTGCGGTGTTCGTGATATAGACCGAGAGAGCACGGGAATCTTTCTCGATTTACTTGGCACGCCATCCTGGAATTGCCTAAGGATTTTACTGATCTACGAGTAGATCGAAACACCTAATCTCTTTTCCTATACCTTCTTCTTAATACTTTGTGTTCTATTTGTTCGGGTTCATTAGATTAACTACTGGAATTATCGTAGAAACTTTAGGTGATCCATTTCTTCCGTCGTTTCGTTAAACAAAATCAAATAAAACGCCGTGAAAAGAGTGCATTCTTCTATTGTTCTTTTTTTTCTTTTCTTTTCTTTTCTTTTCTTTTAAATCACAACGGACGACATACGTACGCACTATTTCTTAGGTTTCATCAGATCGATCGTCATCAATTATTACGGAAACTAAAGCTGATTCATTTGTTTCGTTGTTTCGTGAAACACAAATACAAATGAACTGTCCAGAAAAAGAGCACACTTTTCGAAGATTTTTAATCGATGATATACGTTTACTCTATTTCTTTGGATTTATTGAATTAACCATCACGATTGTCATAAAAACTTAGTGATTGATTCCTTTCGTTGTTTCGAAAAAAAAAAAAGAAACAAATTCGAATAAACCGTCGAGAGAAAAGAGCGCGCTTTTTGAAAATTGTAGTCAACGATATACGCTTGTAAACGAAGGTCGTTAACGTCTTTAATTAGATTTGATTTCACGTAAATAAAATTGATACGAGCAATGCAAGTGAATCGCATTGATCGTACTCGTATAATAAAAAGAAAGATGGGATCTCAGAAAATTAAATAATAACTTTCGGTGGATTAAAAGGGAAATCTCGAAGAACTTGAAACGCGTAGTGGCATCGTCGCGTGACCAATGGCCGACGCATTATTACCAGTGCCACGACTGCAAAGGCGGATGCGTATTGAATAGCTACGTGCCTGAACGCGCATTCGTGCGTGAGAGGAAACAGAAACGCTCTCGAACGTACGATCCTCGAATACGCATACGCGTACTGTGCTGAAACGCACTTATATAGAATATATGTGTGTAAGTTGTGTGTATATATATATATATATATATATATATATCGGGTGACTCATTTTAAACGCTATGGTCAAATATATTCGGTCCTATTGGTTTTATAAATGAATGTTTTCAAATAAAAATTACTAAGTTATGAGGGGTAATATGTAATATTTATTGCAGTTATTTCATTGAAGATATTGTTGTTGTAAACCTTTTCATTGATATTTCATCGAGTCATGGCTCCTCTAATATTACTAATATCACTATTATAATGTATGGTATAATAGTATGATATATAGCGATATTAGATATATACTATATTGTACTGTATCGTATCCGTGTCATGTCGGTATCATATATATATATATATATATATATATATATATATCGTATCCGTGTCATGTCAGTGCGTACCCGTGTCGTGCTATATACTACGCTATATATTTACTTACCATACTATACTATAGATAACTCTATGAAATATCGATGAAAAGGCATATTATTGGTGCTCGTTGGATTCGTATTGATATTCTCTACAACTTAATTTCGGCTTAAAATGTTGATTACCATAAAAAAAAAATAAAAATTATGATGACATCAGTATCTTGAAAACAAGAACTTTCTAGGAAATAGCCGTAATAATTATTACATTTCCCTCTCAAATTATAGCGATTTCTATTCGAAACATTTTTTTTTATAAATTTATTAGAATCGGTAATATTTGACCGTATCTTTTAAAATAAGCCACCCGATATATATATGCATAGATACCATATGTTAACAGCAGCAACAACAGCAACAGCAGCAGTAGCAACAGCAATGAGAATACGATGCACGCGCGAACGCAGCACGTACAAGAATATCGAGAATAACGTTTGTAGGTGGTAACGCATATTTCGCTTTTTCTTCTCGTTCCCTTACCGGCGTTCTTAGCGGCCGTTAAACTCCATCTTCTTCGAAAAGTCGACGACATTCGCGAATCGAAAGTGATCGTTCGACACTACCAACAATTTTTATACAAACTATTACATATATACATATGTATGTGATACATAAAATATGACATATGATATAATATGTATAAATGTCATATTACACACACACATATATATATATATATACATACATTTATGATATAGATATCATTTATGATATAATGTATATGTGTGTAATGTTAGGTAGATATATAATATACATATGTTTATATGATATGTATATATATATATATATGTGTGTGTGTGAAAGAAAGAGATAGCAAGGGAGATGGTTACGTATATCTATTGTTGCATACTAGGTTCCTTTTTACGATAATATTGAGGTTAACTTTAAAGTAGAATAAAATAAAATGGACGATTAGAAACGAGTTGATGATTTGAATTTGTTGCATTGTACGTTCGGGAATTTATGTATAATGTAATTAGTATATGATATTTACCAGCCATACATGCCCGTCGAAAGTAGTCCTTTCCGAAGGAAGAATCCAACGGATAAATGAATATTCGTTCAGCTTGTATCCATCATAGATAAGAACGGTGATAAATGATGAAATGAAATATAATGAAGGACACTGTTTCGAGGACACGCGCACCGCACAATTACACACGCGTACACATCATACACACACACACACACACACACTAAACACGCACGCACATACGTACGTACACCTTACCACGACGAATTCCAATCAACGAAAAATCTCAACTGCGCACTATTAATCTGTTTACTTCGTTTGCTAAATGTACGAAAGTTATCCACTCGAAGTGCGTCGATCGAAATTTTTAATCGTGTTCTCGTATATCGTCGATGGTATTCTCGATAATAAGCGGGTCTTCGAAACCGTACTTCGAAGGAATCGTTTATTAACGTCGCAAAAAAAATGTCGATTGGCGCGTTTTCGAACCGGGCCAACGATCAGCGCCACCTGCTTGAAGGGGGGGGGAAAAAAAATATACGTTTCGAAGCAGCGGTAATTTTAATCGCCGTTCCTTTTTGTATTTAGTAATAAAATTTGTTTCTTTCCACTTGATATATCAACGCGAAAATATATGTTCTACCATCGAGTACATCGAACTGTCTCGTTGCAATTGTACCCCCGTACGATCGTATATTTCTACAAATAAATCTGCTTTCTCTACGTGCGAGATAATCGAAATAGAAATTCTTTTTCTTCCGCTAATCGAACGAAAAATTTTGTTTTTGTTCGTCGACAAAAAGAAGTAGTTTCTTATCCACGCATCGAGCTCTCCTCCGTTGCGGACGGCATACAAAACATTCATACTATTGACTCCGATGTTCAAACGATCGCATCGTAGCACGTCTTTCACTACTTCTTCGATATATTTCCTATATCTCGTATCACTGATGATCGTCGAAGAAATAAAACGATAAAGAAAAGAAAAAAAAAAAAAGAAAGAAAAACAGCGGATGACACTGAGAGTACACCCTAAAAATTTGTCGTCGAGTATCACTGAAAATCTATCGACGATTTTAACGCAGTAAGAAAAAAGGATTTCACTTCGTACACGTTAATGAAAGAGCTCGTACACGACGCATCCTACAATTAGACACGAAAAATTCTTTAATATTTACACTATAATAATAATTCCTTCGCTAGGCTCGTCACTTGCTCTATAATGAAACGGTGAAAACGCTTTGGAATTGTCATGAAAAAAATGAAATTCAACTCGAATAATAAAGTGGCCATATTCGAAGTAAGGAGGGCATACAAAAAAAAAAAGAACAGACGAATGCAACCAAACCCAAAGGACGGTTGCATCGAGACTGATCCATGGATCGTCGAAGTAACCGGTGAAACCCACGAATCGAGCGAGGGGATCTGTTAGATCCCCACTTCACCTGCTACTCACCCCTTCTATCTTTCCTTTTCCCCACCTCTTTCAACTGCCAACGATCGTTTCCTCTTCCTTCTGGCAGCCCTTGCCATTCCCTCTTTCTTTCGTCGTTTAACAGGAAAAATGGCGATTTCTCGTTCGCTCGATTCTTTACTATTTAAGATCTGCTATGATAAGACATCGAGAAATTATCAAGAACTTCTTCTTCCGAAATCTACCTGATCTTCTTTCGAACTTGATATAATTTTGGAAGAGATAAAAAAAAAAGAATTACATTTATTTTTTTCTGTGTCCAGCAACGTTTCGATAAATATATCGACTGTAACACGAAATGAATGTCTCACTAAACAATTGCACACAAAGCGTTTCTTATTATCCTTTGGCATACGATGTTCTAAATTATGAGGTTAAAAAAGAAATATATTCAAGATTCATTTGAACGATCATGTAAACGAAAAATTGATTCTAAATTATCGATGAAAAATGAAGACAAAATTTGTAGATAGAAAAAACATAGGTATTGTGATTATAGCAATTACATTTTTTCTGTATATATTTCTCCTATGAAACCTTCCCTCAAATGGATTCTTTTTTTTTTTTTTATATATAAAAATGTATCATTTTAGTATTAATCAGGGATAATAACGCGGCATGATTTATTTGGATAACATAAATATTATCATTAGAAAAAATGGCATCGACATATCGCAAAAAGTAAATATGAAGACAAATCAAATAAGAAAATTCTCCAGTAATTAGAATCAAAGACCGTTAAAAAATAAATCAATTGGTAAAAAAAATGAATAATCAAAGAGAAGATCTCCAGAGAATTAGGGATCGTAGCCTGCGAGGTTCAAGATCGAAAGCAACCTCGCCGATCGAAAAATTTGAAAATCTTCGCCAAGCGTGGAGATTAATCAAAGATTTAAAAAATCATGGGCCAGCAGGATTAATACATCTTGCTGCGTTAGCCTATGTAACGGGCGCGGCGATAAGAATTTGGAATTCCCAACATGAATTAAGACGAACGGTTGGCGAAGAAAATGATGGTATTCCGATAGACGTAGAATTCCATATAAGGGATAAAGACAGTACAGGCCATTGGACCTTTCGCGGTAGAGGTCAACCTAAAGATGTATATATTGATCTTAATAATTGTCTTTTTTCTGTTATCGCGGAACAAATTGGTATAAGTGCTACCGAATTAAGAGAAAAAACGATAGAACAGTTAAAAAGAAATGTAAGATTACTAGCGGATTATATGAAAGAAATTCTATGGTTGGAAGATAATAATAGAATAGTTTTGTCGATCGGTGGGGCTCGATATATCGGTACATCGGCCGCGGACGCATCAGAAATCTTAGATAACTCACAGAATAGGTATTGTCATGGGGGTGTTTCGAAGGGGCATCCTAGGGGACATGCTTCCGCCCCCTATGCCTTTGGGAGACTCGATAGCGCTGAAAATTATTCCGAATGCGGTTGGAAAAGCGCTTTTCTGAATAGAGACGATCAAGACAGGGCCGCGCATGTTGCATTGTCTAGCCCTGAAGCTCAAGCAGCTATGACAAAGCTGAACCAAGGTTCGCTCTCCGAACTGGTTTACTTAAATCTAGAAAATCTAGGTACTTCGAGAGAAAGATTTAATAAAGGAATAGAATTTGTGGATGGTCATCCTGTTAACCATAAAAGGTCTATACGCCAATTGGTTCTCGTCTTACGTCATCATGAAAACAAATATAATGATCCAAACGCGCCCGTTTTCGTGCAAACATTTTATCCGAAATTACATTAATAAATTTCCCGAGAGAAATAAATGCTAATCCGAATAACAATCGTTATTCCATTGCGCGTTCAATGTTTTATATTTGTTTTAATATTGTTCAACAAGGGAGTGAAGGATACGATTTGAAAATGAGGATAGAGTACGATAGTACGGTAAGTAGAAAAGATTTACAATAAAAATCAGTTTATTGTTAATGTCATCTCACTCTGTATCTGCACCATGTCCAAACCAACGATCGCATACTTGTTCGCGTTGCTTCCAATTCGTTTTCCATATTCGAATTTTCTGTCTTACTAACGAATTCACAACCATGATCCAGCATATTCTCGTATTCGTCTATATTCCCAATAAGATTTTTCGAAAACTCTATGATATCTTTCATATCCTCTTTACTTACAATGTTATCTAGATCCTTTGATACAAGTAATTTTTGTAAAATACTAAGATATTGCTCGAATGAGAATATACTTATACCTATAGTCAAACGTGTTTTCAAAGATAAGAGAATCTTTAATAACAAAATTTTGTAAGTATCATATTCTTGCTTGGCACATAATAGGGCTTTCAAAATATTAGAGACGATGTTAATTAAAAGGGTTACATATTGAGCGTCACAATTTTCCAATCGTATCACGGTTTCTGTCAACCAAGAAAGTAATCCGTATCCTCGTATAAGTAAAAGACATGATTTAGGAATTTTCGTGCTCGATTCGATTACTTCTAGTATGAGTCTCTGAAATAAGGATTGCCACGTTATGAATCCATAAACATTACGAAAATTTATATAATTATTTTTAATCGGTTGGAAATAATTTTTTCTTTTACCTTCGTTTTTACATCTGATAACAAACAAGTAAAGAAATCTAATAGCATCTTGTATAGCATGCATTTACATGCAATGTCAACATCCCTTTCCGTTTTGATACCATCACGAATAGTTTCTAAAATCCAATGTCTGTGTTCCTTATGATTAACATCAGAACTATGAAATAATTGCAATAATTCTGGTATTGTGTTCAAGTCCAGTGCAGGCTTGGCCATAAGAAAATTATGAAGTGGCAAATAAAGGGGATGTAACGGTTGAGTGGCTATTATAGATGTTCTTGCTAAAAATGTAGATACTAAACAAATTATACGCATATCTTGCAAATTAATTTCTGTTGATAATATTCCGTTACGTAAGGAATCGATGAGTCTCATCCAAAGAACTTTTTCTTTGAAACTGCAATAAACATAAAAATAAAATTATATAAAATTTTTAATATTTAAAATAATATTTAATCGATATATTTTGAATAATATACCTTGATGATTCTAGATGAAAATAATATCTTGATATAGCAGTATACGCCGCCATACGAACTTCGCTGTGATTGCTACTACATGCCATTAAGATAAGAGCCAAAGCACCGCTCTGTGTTATTTTATAGCATGCTACGATATTATTATCCGATAGTAAGTAACACAGTAAAGGTAAGTAGAATGCTGGGTCATAAATATCACCCCCATTATACAGTTCACTACTCTGTATGTAAGATTATATATCGGTATAGTTACTCAATACATAATTTTATAATACTCACATATTTTATATCGATTATTTGAACATAAAAGACGTACCTGTAATGATCTATTTATTGGATAATATTTGATAGTATTTTCGACCATTTCTTTTTCAAATAATGTTAATACTTCAAAAGTAGAAGGTTGCCTCCAAAGTGCAGTGCTTACATCACCTTTGACACTGTAATGTATTGCTGCTGCATTACCCCACAAATATGGACGGTATTCGTTAATTTTAATATTATTACGTTCATAATATTGTAGTATCTAAAAAAATCTATATTGTTTACTGCAAATAAAAACTTATATACACCTGTTAGTATAATGTTTAGTAATAACAAAGAAAATTAATTTCTTACAAGCAAAATAAGTTGATCTGTTTCAGAGAGGGTAGCACCATAAGCTGCTAAATAAAGTGGTATATGAGATGATATCATTACAGATTTGTTTTTCTGAATGAGGATCCATAGCAACTGTATTACATCTCCTAAAAGTTTATAATACAATATGAAAAATAATGTTTTACAAACATATACACGCGCGCGCGCGATTTAAAAAAAGAAAAGAAGTGAGAAGCATTATACTTACTTTTTATTATAGAAGATTTTAACATGATATTAACAAATTCGGAATGAGAAATCATCATTTCAAATATCGTCTTAGCATACTCGTTATTGCTATCATCTTTACATATCGCATCACATAATGTGCATAGAGTTTTTAATATTGGTAGATATGTTTTGTTATCCTTCGTTAATGAGAATCCTAACTTCAGCGAAAAACGAGTAAATTGTGGCCAAGAATGATTTGTACTTAAATCTTCAAAGATAAAATCATTCTTTTTCTCTTTTAAATGATTGATTGCACTATTCAATTTGTCACATAAAAGTGCTAGCTTCTCTACATTTTTAGATTCCTTTTTTAAGGTTAATGTAATTATGTGAAAAAGTATTTGAACAAAATTCATTATTACTTGAATACCATCTTCCTCCAAAAGTGCATATTTGTAATATAAACTCTGGATTAGTTGTATATAACATGTATGAACCATGTCTAATTGATCACCAATTTGTAGGACAGTGTAGCATATATCTTTACATGTTTCTAAATCTAATAAATATATAACATGTAAATATAACATATAATTATATAATTAAAATGTATACAATCAAATATATTTACCAAATGTATTGTCAATTATGTAACAAATAACATTTGTATTTTCTTCTATCCACTTTTTAGATTCTGCAGGATGTGATATATAATGTAATATTTCATCCTTATAAGAATCATTTAATTTTTTTACTAAATCTTCTTTCCATTCGTATTTCAAATTATTTTCTATTATCGATAGTAAGTATGTATTTTCTTTTATATTTTCATATTTAAGTGCATATTGTATAAATGAAGGTAAAAATTTTACATTTCTGCTGAGTAAAAATGAGATCAATTGTGCATTTGTAACTTCAATGTTTTTTCTCAAAATTGATTTAAACACATCTGCAAAGAAAACTTTGTTTTAAATGGATTTATATTTGTAATAAATATACATTTTCATAAATATAACTTACTTGTGTCAATAGCAGCAATATTATGAGGGAAATAATATAGATATTCTCGTAGAGCTGTTTCCCATAGATTAATTTCTGATGTACGATGTTGTTTCAAAAAGGTCAAATATGAAAATGCTTTCTTAACAAAGTGTATATCTAATTTTGATACTTCAGAATGAGCAGATCTGATTTTTTCATTGCATAAAAGTTGCAATAACTTTGGAAAAATATATCCACATATTGATAAACTAGATGTGTTTTTCAACATAAACATATTTTTTTCTAGTTTTGATAATATAGTAAGCAAATACACAATATCTTCTGCAGTAAGTTGCAATTGTTCCAGTAACATAACAATGTTTTTATATGTGGAAATACATTGATCATGACTTTCATGTACTATTTTTTCAATTTGTATTATAGTCTTGTTTTTATATGGTGTAAGTAAATCAGTTATAGACAACTTATATTCATCAATTACTATTTGACAAATGTCAAGAATTAAATTTGTTATTGTACTTCCAATAGCATTCTCATCGCGATAGAAAGAAAAATATTGTAAAATTACTGGATGACTAAAAATTGTATTTACAAAATTTTGTACAAATGTAGAATTATCTTCAGTCATAACAGTATTTGCTATATTTAATAAACATATTATGACTCCTTTATAATTATTAAATTTAACTTCATTTAAATCATTTTTACGAACATCATGCGTAAAATAAAATGTAGTCATTTTTAGCAGTACTATAATTTCATACGTTGATAAGGAATGATTTACTGTTACTTCTTCATTTTTGTATTTAAAAATTAATTTAGTATCTCCAGTGAAGAGTTCATTCAATTGTATTGTAGAATCTTTCATTAATGCTTTACTTAATCTGTGCATAATATTCATAGATGAAAATATTTTTGGTATACTTATAGGATTACTATTGGAGCACCAACTAAGTAAATATTTTTCTGCTTGTAGATCTTGAATATCCGTAATCAAATATATTAAAGGTTCTGGATTAACTTGATAATGTAGTGTATGTACTAATATATAAGATACATATTGTAATAGGACAGAAGTAGAAGTCATTTTTAATTTATGAATTGCGCAACATAAAATAGGCGAAATGGATGTAGCTGATTGCATATACAACTTTTTAACATTCTTGTCCTTTTCTTTTCTATCTTCAATAGTATAAAGTTCGCAAAATATTTTCTTCATTGTGTTAGCATTTATAACCTCATCGGCATTAGCAGCTTCTTCTGCCGTTATTATCATATTTACATACTTATCCATATGTTTAGTAGTAGTTTTAATAAGTTTTATAAGCCAATTTACTACCTCTGTTTTGTCCACAGAATTATGTACATTGCATAAACCATTAATCCATATTTCTATTTGTTCATGACATCCTTCAAACATTCCTGTTATATTTAATAACATTTTGGTAGTTGCTTTTGCATATGTAGAAATCATAGATGAATTTTCATTTAGAAGAAGACTTAGAAATAAAAATGTTTCTGCAAATGTCGTCTTAGATAATGCAAATTCAGATGAATCCAAGGCAAGCAAAAACTGTATTGCTTTAATCCTTAGAATAATTAATTCATCGTCATCCACGTCATATAAATTATTTAATCCAGAAAATAATAAATTGGGTTGTACATCCAATGTTGTATCCAAAAGTTCTGGACATATATCATTATATGTATGAAGCACATTCAAAATTGTGGAAAAATGGTTTTGTTTAGATGGTTCAGATAAACAGTTATCTTCTTGTAAATTATTTGTATCTGTTACTACAAAAGCATCAGTCCATACTTTTAATATTCTATTTATATTAGGTACAGTCTTCATGATGTAATCCATCACACTGTTTTTTACTTCAAATGTATTTATACTATACGATTTTGTAGCTAATAAATACTTTTTCATCTGATTTATCATACATAAAAGTAATTCCATAGCTTCATGCCGTACAATAATACTAGAATGATTTAAAGATGGTATAATTACAGCTTTTATTAATAACGATGGGACACATAATGATCCTATGGCATTGGTCAATTGAGATATATTTAATTCAGGAGAACATGTTTTCAAGCACATATCCATATCTACTGTTTCAATTATCTGTTTGATAAATGTCATAACAGAAATCCATTTTTTAGATACTCTAGGTTCTAAATAAGATTCTAGATAGATTAACTGTGATCGTATCAGACTCGGACAAGCAGCCATTATCTTTACAACTAAATCTGATGGTTTTACATGTTCCCAATGGCGATCTAAGCTCTGAAGAACAGTATTTATTAACTGATTATTATGCTTGTCACGTGTAATACCAATGGTACGATCATGAAAAATTATACCATGTCGATTAGATGTGAGCAAAGTGATCAGAAAATCATGTACCATATTAGTAACAAGCTCTTTTTCTTCTGCAGGGACATCTTTTGTAGCAGTTTTATTACGTTTGCCCTTGGACCAATTATTTGGTCCTTTCCAATTATAAAGGGAAACCAAACTTTGAACAACAGGTGTACAAAAAACATACAATTTTAATGTTTTACTAATACCAGGATTTTCTAAAATATATTTTTTTATACTAGCCAATACTAAATTGATAATCTCTGGTTTATCATAAATTAATCCAGGAAAAATGCTGGTAAGTACATCTCGTTTATCTAATAACGATCTAATAACTGTAATATTTCCTTCTATTAAAAATGAAAGGATGAAGTGAATGTAACATGTTCTCACATTTTGTGGATCTGATGGTTTTACATGTTGTAAAAGAGATTCTATGACTTTAGGTTGAAAAGATAAATGAGCTACTAGCTCTCTGGGAAGAGTTCCACCTAAGGATACAATTGCTGTAAGCAATTTCAAAATTACTTTATGCTGTTTGACATTACTTTGAGTAGACAACATCGAATGTACAGAAGACAAATGTGAATTAATTAAATGACGACATGCCTCTTCTGTGCTTGGCAAATTCTGAGGAAAATTTGCCAGAATCTTCATAATCAAAATGTTTATCGCCGTAAACACTGTAGTAGCTTTGTTAATATTCTTTTTATCAGAACTATCCAACAATCGCAACACTTCAAGAATATTTCCACCGGCAAGTAAATATTCAGAAGCCAAATCTTTTTTTTTATTTTCTGTGCATATAGATACAAATGTTTTTAATTCATCAAAACCATTGGGAGAAGTAAAAGCTTTCCTGAAATATTTCCCAGATAGTCCTTTTACTTTAACTTTAACAACTTTTTCATCAGAAATCTCATCCTGATTTTCTTTAGTTTCAATAGGAGTTTTATCATTCTCCTCAGTTATCTCATTCGTAGATATTTTTGAATGTTTACGTTTTTTCTTTTTATGTCGTTCAATAGAGATTTCATTCTGAATAATAGTGTCATTTGAATTTTTTTCATCAACGCCATTTACATGTTCATTTTCTACACCGTTTGTAATAGAAGATCTATCCCTTTTTCGTTTCTTTCGCCCATCACTGGCACTCACTATTTCTGTAGTTTCCTTAATAGTCACTGGTGACATTATTTTTAGTTTTTCTTATGTACTATCTATTTATTTTTTATAATAGAACCTTAAAACAACTTTGAACGCAAACACTCATCTTTAGGTATCATAACCTATCCAAACGCAACCCACGTGTACCGACATATTGAAGTTATCAAACGATAGATTCAATATTGCCAATAGATTATAAAATTTTTGAACATTTTTTAATAATCATTTATATATAACTTTGTTGATTCAAAAAAGTAAGACTCTGATGTACATATATCTAAATTAAAGCAATTAAAAGATAATTTATTGATAATTTGTAATAAATTTAAAAACTGTATTAGCGCGGGTAAATCAAATCGTACCAATCACGATGCTTTGATATTTTTACTTTCGATCATTTATATTTTCGATCATTTTAGAATTATTGAAACATTTTGAAACACGCGAAGTATATCAAAATAATATTTCGATAATGGTTTATCCTCTTTCGGTTAGCATTGGGACCTGAATTCTCGATAAGTGACATGTCACCTCGGTATCGCGGATTTTAAAATAGAGTCATTGCTAGCCGCGGGTCTTCATATGCTGAAACCTTTACGTGGTGAAATCTGAGTCGGTATTACTTGCGATATATTAAAATCTAATTGTAAATCATGTAACGCAAGTACTTGATTTGCTAATTTTCTACTAAAAATAAAATTTTATCGATTATTTGATGAGCTATCAGTGAATATATATAATTATATATCATTTTTATAAAAATCAAAACATTAGTTCATTTGCACACTATCTTATGCGCGAGAGAGATGAACCTACGCGAGCTTATACACACATGCATTGATACGATAGCGCATGACGGACACGGTGTTCTCTTACTTTCACTTGTAGTTAATATTTTGTCCACACATGTCGCTGAAGTCAATACGCTTCGAACGTAGTGGTGGCGAATAGCCCGCGAGTCTATTTCATAATCTAATTAAATTCTTTATCAAATTTGTTCTCCTTATCTCTTTTTAATTATTTCCTCTACATACTTGTAAATTATAAACGTACCGTGTATTTTATTTCCTCAATAATGAGTAATATATTTGTATATAAATAGATATATTATATTTATTATGATGTATTAAATATACTATTCGTGACATAATGTCAAAACCGGCATGGATAATTTGTTTAATCCTTCAAACGTATTCTGTCACAAATGTAATTGCATCGACAGGAGACAGATCGCAGATTTATAATCAATGTCTTATGAAATATCGTATCAATCACTGTAAAGATGGTACGTATTCAAAATATTGTGAATTGTTTTATGGTTATAATTTATTTGATTTATAATTAAAATTAATTATGAAGATAATTGAGAGCACCTGTTCTAACATTCGTATTATTTGCTTTATTTAATTGGGCTTTAATTACATAGAAAATTGAACTTCCATTGAAAATTTCAATACAACATTTTCTATGTTATAAATATATAGTATTATAAAATACTGATTTATATCTTTCAATGCTTTCTTTCCGTACAGATACTACTTTTATTAATCCACCATCTCTATTCCTTTCGTTATTATCATGGTCCTGCATTGAAGATTGTAGGTATATCTGCATGTGGCATACAGTTGAATATTTTGTAAATCATGGTTTGACAGTGCCACAATTTTATGGAAAAGTGAGTTATAAAAGTTATTAATAAAAAATATGAATCATGTATTTTCTACTTGTAAAATTAAAAGTTATATAACAAAACTATACATATATTTTACCATAGTGGCCATTTATACGTATTTTTGGATGCCAAGAACCAGCTTCCGTTTTATTTTCAATATTTAATTTCTATGCTCATTGGGTATTATACTGGAAATTTAAAAGAAAAGTAAATTCAAAATATCCCATGTTCTATGTTTGGACATATTTCAGTTTTGTAAGTATTTGGATATTATAATAATATAGAAATATTATAAAAAAGTTTATATAATTAATGTAATATAGTTGATCATACTACTATAGATTTGCTTAAATGGATGGTTTTGGTCTACAATTTTCCATGCGCGAGACACAGACTTTACAGAAATAATGGATTATTCTTGTGCATTTGCTATTGTTCTGACGTTATTATATTGTATGTCATTAAGGTAAAATTTATATATATATATATATTAACAAATTACTCCGATTATATAGTTACAAATAGAGCGTATAATTGAAATTTTTTATTGATTATAGAATGACATACAAAAGTACCAAAACTGTTATTATACTTACTTGTTGTTATATCAGTATTTTATATGCACATCTAATACATTTATGGTCTGGAGCAATTAACTATGGATACAACATGAAATTGAATATAGTAATAGGTAACATCAACTCATGTAATCATGTAACTAAATAATGTATAATCATCTATAATTGTAATATTTTGCAACTATAGGTTTTTTAACTTTTGTAATAACAATGTCATGGTGGTACCATGTTAGACGTGAAGTATCTCACGCGTATCTCATTGGTTGGTTTAATATTTTAGCAGTTCTTGTTACTGTATTAGAAGTGCTTGATTTTTCGCCAATATTTTGGATTTTTGATGCTCATTCTTTATGGCATGGATTTACAGCTCCACTTACTATTTTGCTATATAGGTATAAAAATATTATATACAAATAATATAAGTAAAAAATAATATAAAACTTCTAATTTATTAACTCTTTTTGCAGGTTTATAACTTTAGACTGTTTGTATTTAAAGACATATGACAACAAAACAATATTAAATATGCATCATATCCATTGATTGTATCAATTGTATCAAATGTATCAAAATATCAATGCTGATTTTTTTGTTTTATTTTTTTTAGTGAAATAAAATCTTTTAATGTTAATTTTTTTTCTGCATAAATATATAACAATTACATTGTCTATACAGTGCAATATGAAATATCAAAAAAGTTATTTCTTGTCTTTAAATATTCATTCTATTTTTAAATAATAAGTACCAGAATTAACATTTGTTCATAAGCATGTATATTAGTATTTTAAATGGCAGTTTAACTTATATAGGCAGTACCTCCAAGTCTTCACACATAATGAGCTTCTACAATTTATATAACATTAATCCTTTTTACATTTTCAATATACAATGCGTTTATATATCATGTTTCTTTAGATCATCTTATCGAAGTCAAAAGGATTAATGTATCATACCATAAGTGATGCTCTCATCATTTCATTACTCTCTTTTCTAGTATACTCTTATTGTTGAGGAATTTCTAAGTCATTCAAGGAATGTGTTACAACATGTGTATTACATATGTAACTGGAATTCATAATTATTTTCATATCAAAATGTGATTAAAAAATATTGATAAATTAGATAAGATAAATTTTGATCTATCTACACACCACTCATTTTTTAATAGAAGTATAAATACTTAATTTGTAAGTTTGTGATTTGTATGTGCGAGCATTCATTGCATTTCGACTTATATGAAAATAAGTATCAATATTATAAAAGTTTCAAAATTGACCTTATGAATCTACTTAATTAATTAAAAACAATATGGATATTTAAAATTATAATGACTATGTAAATCTTAAAGTACTATTTGTCTAATTTGTAAATATTAAAAAAAAAAAAAAAAAAAAAAACTGGAAAAATTTAAAAGCACGTTTATCACTTATTTATGCTTCAATAATTTACACGATGTAAAAAAGAACTTCAAAACGAAAAAATTTTCTAATAAAAGTTACATCTTCCCTTTTACTCAGCTATTTTTTTTCAATATTATTCAAATATTTCATATATTTTACATAAAATTTAAAAACTCATGAAATAATTATATGAACACATTAGAAGAAATAATTCATATAAATTTATATAAAATTTCCTTTTGTATAAGTTTACCCTGCTAAAATATATAGCACTTTTTATAAAAGTATTTTCAATAATGATAATAACATATAATGATACTACCAACTATAAATTTATACTAATCTATAGGGCAGTATCATTATACGAAGCAATATGGAGTTAATGAAAAATTTTTTATTTATATATCATTTTATCTAAACTGTTAATCTCTTTTAAATAAGGCAATATGTAACTTATTATAATAATCTATTATTACAATAATATATATATATTCCTTCTGATGACATGGCAAAAAAGCGACTTTACATACTGTAAATATGTCCTTACACACATCATTACTTCATGCATACACGTATGCACACTTAACATTATTTAAGTAAATAAATGTTGCTATTAGTATTATTTTGTAGCAGTCTTCATTGTAGACCTAATATTATAATTCAAACAATGATTCAAAATGATGATGTATAATTCCTGCTTTATTATTAAAGCATGATGGTAAACATATTCCTGGTGATAAAAAATAAGTGTTAAATTTCCTCCGACTGAGATAAATTAAGTGATAAATTAACAGCAGCTATCGTAATATGATCTATCAAAATAAAAATACTATGTAAACATAAATATGTAAATACATATACTATATATAAAAGTATATCTTTTAAGAATAGTGCTAGCACTATTATGGGGAAAAAAGTAAACTTTTAAAAAGAGGTCATTATCACAATTTCTTTTTTAAATTGCATATATGTACTCTTTGCTGCTTTTGTTATACACATAGTGTATGTAAAAAATTGATTAACAGCCTTAATGTCATTTTAAAGCTGCTGTCAGCTATTAGTTCTTTATCTCCATAAGTACTGAATGTAAGTATTGTGACAATTTGTCAAAGCCACATTGTAAGTATTCTTTGTGATTTTTTTCTTTCTTTCATTTTTTTTTTTTTTTAGGTTCAGTGTTTAAATAAAGCTTCATTTTCTGGATTTTCTTCTCTGTGCTTTTCGAGATTACCGGATAAAGTAGGATCCGGTCGTCTTCGTTTAAAGAATCCTAACTTTCGAAGTACTAGTGTAAGTAAAATGAATAGTAGTAGACCTGCAACTACTGCTACTATGATTATCCAAATAGGAACAGGCTCTACATCCTGTTGATCCAAAGGATCCGGATATGCAATCGTTTCAGCCTAGAAAATAAATATAAATATAAAATATCTTTAAATAAGGATCAAAGTTAATGAATGATTCAAAAACAGAACGTATAATTACAATTGCATGATCGTCCTTTAAATTTTCTTGTTGTATCACGACATTAGGGGGTATAATTATTCTTGCATTTGAA
This sequence comes from Dolichovespula sylvestris, assembly GCA_918808275.2. NCBI lineage: Eukaryota > Metazoa > Arthropoda > Insecta > Hymenoptera > Vespidae > Dolichovespula > Dolichovespula sylvestris. Next base: position 2,352,814 of record OU964961.1, read on the forward strand.
CCTATCTTTACCATATCTACTTTTGGATAATCTTCTACTAATGTTGAATTCCAGAGTCTAAAAGGATTTAAATATAATTATTATTAAAGATAACATTTTTTTTTCCCCCCCATAAAAACGTGTGGTATATGTATTATACTATCTGGATTTTACCTTGCTTTGACAGTTATAATTGCTTCTTGCTTCCGTTGCAAATTGTATATAATACACGTTATATCAAAACATTTTGCTGTTCCTGCTTTACAATTCTGTGAAATAAATATAGTTTAAAATGATATTTTTATATACAATAAATTAATGTTTTAATTAATACCTACCATAGAAACTATATAATGTTTGTGTCCATCTTTATCAATAATTGTTCGAGTATTAACAACTTTTTCTGTATCTCGTTTCATTCTTATATGATTAGTATGATTGTACAAAATAGGAGGTGATGTAGATGGTGTTGGAAAAATTGTATCCAAGTCTTCAAAACTAACAGAATCTTGTAATTTTAATGGATTAACTGAATGACCCGGTGGAAGTGAGCATTCTCCTTCACCTAGGGCTACACAAATTTTTTTATTTATTAAAGATTGAAATTAAAACAGTTTAAAAATAATTTATCTTAATTAATTTTGTCTAACCTTTTGATATATATATACACACACACAGCAAGGATATATAATTAAAAGAATATAATTACCTTGTACAGTTGGTAATTCTTCTAAGTACAATAGCCATTTACCATGAGATTTATCATTTGCAACTTCATATGGCCACGAAATTCGCACTTCCACGCTACTTACTTTCCATGGTCCTTCATTAAATACTTCATAAGTATGCGAAACTTTAGGTCCTATTTCACTTAAGTGTTTTATAGCTGATTCGCCAATAACTGGTCCACCATAAAACGCCCAATTAGTTTTTGCGCTTCTGTAAATTGTATAAACAAAAATTAATAAAAAGTAAATCATAAATATATAATAAATAAGCAGGTTAAAAAAGCATACCCCTTTATTGATAACTCAGCTCTTTTTAGCACTGTAGCTTGTAAAAGAGTAGGTTTCTTCTCAGTCACTTCTTTAGATGTCGAATTAGCAAAAATCACGAAATCTAATAATGATTCATTATCCTCTAAACCTTTAGGATCAAATCTCACCTGTATGTTTACCATTTTGTCTTTCTTAAATGGATTGCCAATTGAACATGCTACCAATGTTGCATTGTATAAATTGCAGATTACAGAATCATTGCTTTTACTGGCAATGTAATTTAAATTCTGTGAATGAGTTATAAAAAGTTGCGCTTCATACGCCGATTCACCAACGTTCGTTACATTCACTTCAACCACTACTTCTTCTCTCTCACCAAGAAGTAATTCGTAAAAATTAGGTTTAACAGATGACACTGCAAATAATTAGAACATATAACAATTCTTTTCGCGAACAAATGCGACAAAAAAATATAAATAATGACGATATTTTATCTTTAAGATAAAATACAAACCTGATAGATTTAAATGAGCATATACTTGCAAATCACTTTCGCAAATATCATTTTCTCCGCAATCTTTTTGAAATGTTGCTTCAAATATGCGAGCTGCTTCTTGTTGATTAAGAATAGGATAATTTTTTATATCAGGTAAAGGATCTCCTTCGTTACGCATCATTGGTTCTTCTTGTATCAACGAATAATTTAAACGAAACTTAATGGGTGATTGGATGTCACGAGTGTTTTCCTTGAAAAAATTATTTTTATGTCAGCTTATGTTTTAAATATTTTATACGCGCATTTATTTTTTACTTCGTTAAATATCCTACCTTTAAGTATACGATTTCCGTTTGACAATGTATGAATTTTGTTGTATCTAGAGTAACCGTACGATTAACATAGTGAGGACGTGTGTTACCAACACCAAACCAAACTCTAGAAAACTTTTTTATACCGGAATAAGTCTCAGCTTCTATGTAATAATTTAATCGTAAATTTTGCATGTCTTCTTCTTTAACCAAAGATTCTGTTTTACAACATGCTTCAAATGAAAAGCTAAAAAATATAAGTTTTCTTAATTATAATGTATACTCATATACATATAGACGATACACACCATGTATGATTTGCATCAGGACGTGCCGTACATCCCAATTTATTAGGATCTATAGGATCTATCTTCTCTTGATATGTACCATCTTTTTTAAGATAGCTAATGTATGTAGTAATATCAATGATCTTTTTTGAGCGAAGAAGTACAGCAGCATCATCTTCATAAGCACCAACCAATAAATCAGGGTACCCATTTTGATCCATATCAATTCCCCCACTTAAAGAATATCCAAAGGTGCGTAATGGTACTGGAGTATCTTCTGAATGAATGATCTATAAAAAAGTTTTCTTTAGAATATCAAGTTCCTTATTCAACTGCTTTCAATTGCTTTAAATACTTGTGATGGCGTTGTGATGATTCCATTTTTAGATCCAAGATATATGTAGACAGTTCCTTTCCCTTCATAAGGAGCACCGATAGCAATATCTTCATAGCCATCTTTGTTCAAGTCTCCCAAATTAGTCAGTGCAAATCCAAATCTATAAATAAATTTCACATATATCATTTTTGTTATATCATATGCAAAATAATTACACAATTAGTCACAAACCTTGATTCTTCGCGTCCGACTAACTTAACGGGCTTGCACTTATCATTATCTTTAATATTTTTACATAGCATTGTATAAATATAAACGGCTCCACCTTCTGCTTTATTAAAATAAAATGGTGCTGCTACAATTAAATCTGTAATTCTTAAATAAATGGTTAAATATAATCATTTTGATAATAATAGAAATAACATTTAGTATATTATAATAACACATTTTCTTACTTGTCTCCATTGACATCTGCAGAAGTAATTTCATACCCAAAACTTGAAGCAAATTGTTCACCGCTTAAGATTAAAGCAACATCCATATCAGGTTTAATGTCTTTCCTTGTGAGAATGACAACTTGTCCTGTTCCTTTTGAACGTGGAGCTCCAGCTGCATATGATAAACCATTTCCAAAGAAATTACCCACAGCCACTGACATACCTAGAAAATTGATTTATAATGTAAATGAAATAATTCAAAGATTGATAAATAATAAAAATCATATGATTGTACCAACCTAAGTAACTATATTTGTTAACAGGCGAAGAATCTTGCATTGGAACATTGTAAACAGTATTGTCCCTATTTAAAAATTCATCGGACACAGTAAAAAGGTACAATGTTCCCTTCCATGTATGTGGTCCAGGTGTACCAATAACCACACGATCCTCAGAAGTCAATACTCCACTTGTACCAGCTTGACAATATCCAAATTGTTCATGTGCTCTATAGGAAGAAAATAAAACAACAAAAACATATAAAACAACTTGATTAACTCCTATCATATATCTTACTTATTAGTGGGTTTTCCTGAGCAAGGTTTTTTTAAATCTTGGTACTTTAAATCCTGAGTCAATATATAGCACTGACCCTGTCCCCATCGAGAGTCCGCAGTTTTAACTATGTGTCGATGAGCACATACCTTTAATGAAATGTATTAGTAAAAATGTGTTGTTAGTTACACTACAGGATAATGTAAAGTGATATATAATACAAAGTGCTATAACACACACCATTACTTTGCCACCAACACCCTGACTACGAACTGTGACTCCTAACCATTGGTTATCTTTTATTTCATCCTTACCGGGAGGAACTAAATCGTCAGAATCAAAACCTAGAAATAGAAACCTTAGGATAATAACATAATCACAGTTTAATTTCAAAAATTCTGCATATACTGTTAATTTTTATGAATCAAAAGTCAAACCATAAAACATATTTCTTCTTTCAACTATGCAGTATACCTGCATAAAAAAATCATATATCATTTTTTAAATTCAAATTTGTGTAGTATATGTGAAGCCTAAATAAGAACATTTTTAACTCATTAAAGACAATAGGTAATTATTATGAAATTGTTATTAAAATTAATCATATGTTAGTACTTCACAATATTTATAAAGCAAAATATTTAATGTTATATATACTCAATGATTTCTTTTAAATAGTAAAAAATGATTAATTGATTAAAAATGATTTATATTGAAATCAAAATAGCTTAAAGAAAAATTACGATGTTTATTTGAACAGTTATAGTTAAAGGGAGTATTTATTTCTTAATATGTAATAATCATAATGATTAAAGTATACTGCACTAAAATTATACAAAATATGTTTATTATTTCACATGCCACATGTTTCAATAATGGTTAATAATGATATAACAGGTTATTGTAACAATTAATTCTTCTATATTTATAAAGTTATAACATATGTTATGATATTGTTATAATATTGATATAACATTTAACATGCACATGTTCAATACATAAAGAGAAAGGAAGAGAGACATATTAATTACAATAAAGATAAAAATTACAGTTAGTTTCATGCAAGTATTCCTATAAAAGCATTTAAAAGAAGTATTTATAAAAATACTGAAAAATATATAGAAATTTTGAGAATTTCTCATTCAACCATTCTGTCACATCTGTTTTGTTTCACTTACTTGAATCATACAGACCACCCTCTGCTGCTGGTTAACCAAAACATGATTTAACAAAAAATAATCTTATTATACAGCTGACATAAAATAAATAAAAAAATACTTTACGATATACATAGTACCACAGATTTACAAATAACATGCTTTATAAATTAATAAACAGTTAGACCACATACTAGCTATTATGTTTAAGTAGTACATGAGTATTCTTGCTACTATAAACATAATATGTAACAAGTTCTTTGAAATTTCCATCACCAATGATAAATGAACATTAAGTAAATTACAACTAATCAATTATAAAAGAGATATGACAGAAGTTAAACATACTTGATCGTCCATCTGTGATAACTTGAATGCAATCCCTAGTGTATGTGGTTAATGGACATTGCCATAATGCACCGGATCTATTTGTTTCAGGTTGTTTATTTTGATCTAATGGAGCGCCAATTAACATCCTATAAAATATAAATTATAATACATTGTCAAGAAATTACTTATAGATATGTTTTTATTAATCATGATATATAAACAAAGTTTTTGTTTATACAATTTTTAAAAGATTAACATTAATTGTTATTAATAATGTATCACAGAGAACATATAAATTTTATTAGATTAGACAAAAATAGTTTATAGTATCATGTTTACATTTACATCTTATCTCATTTCTTATCTGAGTATGCTTAGATTTGTAGCAAGATGAAATAAATGATAAAGAGACATAAAATAATCTTGACTTAAATGTTTGTAACATTCTTGAAAATGACTAACCAACTTTTAGCTTTTTCGGTGCCATCCTCAGTAAGTTCTTGATGTTCAGCTACCGAATAACCGAAGTAGGAACCATTTAATCCTCTTTTAATAACAGGTATTCGTGCTTCCAAATTGAAAGCATTTATTGCCCAGACATTTAAAAGGGCCCATATCAATACGAACCACCTCATCTTAATTTGTCAAACGCTCATGAGTGAATGTTATTTTTAAATTCTGTTGTACTGATTTCAATGACCCTATTTTTATTACTTTCTTTATCCCCTTTCAATACGGATACCTTTAAAACTCTTATGAGATCCACCCATGCGACTGATACACCAATCGTACTTCATCACTTTACTATCCTGGAATATAAACAACCAGTAAGGTAAGCACTGTTAATACTTCATAACGGAAGTATGACGCATATGACGTAAAGCACAGTATTACAACTAAAAAAATTGTCTAAAACTGTAGCCTTTATAAACGTTTGAATATATTCCATTACGTAATATTTCATATAACGTTTGTATTTAATCTGCCGTTGTATTTTACGTCGGATTATTTAATAAATTTTGTTACTTAATAGTAATATGTTCAAAATTCGCGCCATTACGAGATATATATTTTTATTTTTTTATTTAACGATTTAAATAAAAATAAAAATTTTATGATTGTTTTATCTCGTTTAAAGTTTGCTATTTTCAAAATAAGTTTTTTAAATGTTAATAAAATAATCTTTGTAATTTATACTGCCATCTATCATCGAATATCGTAACTAGTACGGATGTTATTCTCTATGTATTCGTGTGCAATGCTTGAATGTGTATTGCCTATTTCCGACTATCCTTTTGCATTCGACGCTTCCTTGAGAGCGGATGGTCGAAGTAATCCGAATACATCCTTGGTTTAAGAAAATTGAGCCGCTTTCAAGATGACTGAAACTTTGCAATTGAGAGGAACTCTTCGGGGGCATAATGGGTCCGTTACTCAAATCGCTACAAATCCGAAATATCCGGATATGATTTTATCGTCCTCACGTGGTAAGTCATCTGTTAGATTTGTTTCTTTCTTCTATACTTTTGATTGAAGTAATGTATATTGGTTCTTGTTCGTGGAACGATACATTCTAAAAGTGCAATTACTTATCTTATTTCTGGTAGAATACAATTTCTTTTATATAAAATGTCTGAAAGTCATATAATTTACCATGTATCGTTTAGCTGTTTGGCGGTATATCCATGTTAAAACGAATAATGGCCGCTCGGCACTTTACATATACACACATGCGCTCAACGTTACTTTACATCTTACAAAAAATGTGATGTATTATCTTTTAAATTACATTTATAGATAAAACTTTAATCGTATGGAAACTGACGCGCGACGACGCTAACTATGGTATTCCTCAAAAACGTCTCTATGGTCATTCCCACTTCATTAGCGATGTTGTACTATCATCTGATGGAAACTATGCATTATCTGGATCGTGGGACAAAACTCTACGTCTTTGGGACTTGGCTGCAGGTCGGACAACACGGAGATTTGAAGATCATACCAAGGTGTGACTTTACTAATTTGTGAGCGGTAAACTGGCGGTATCTCAAATTGGAAGTAAACTGAAGCTTTTTTTTATATATTTTTTTTTTGTGTATATAAATAGAAGAGGTGGGCATTCATTAAACCTACAATATTGTAAGTATTGGCCAGTTTATAATGCCGTTCATAGGGTAAGAAAATTATAATAGAATTATTAAAGCAAAAGAATTTATCTCTGTTATTAGGATGTCCTGAGTGTCGCCTTCTCTGTAGACAATCGACAAATTGTGTCTGGTTCTCGTGACAAGACTATCAAGTTATGGAATACATTGGCAGAATGCAAATATACCATACAAGATGAGGGACATACTGATTGGGTCAGCTGTGTACGCTTCTCTCCAAATCATTCCAATCCTATCATTGTTTCTGCAGGTTGGGATTGTATTGTTAAGGTATGTTAATACAAAATTATTTAAAAATATGATGCTATCTAAAATATAATAAAAATGATGAAACCTTTATAACACCATGATGTCTATGAGTGTTTTAGCGGATATGGGACTGAATTTTTATTTATTTCCAACATATATATTAAAAATTATAAATATTCTTGTTTTATTGAACTATAAATTTTTCATAGGTATGGAATCTGACAAACTGCAGACTAAAGATTAATCACAATGGGCATTCTGGATATCTTAATACAGTCACTGTGTCTCCAGATGGTTCGTTATGTGCATCTGGTGGAAAAGTATGTGTTGAATTAATCTGGAACAAAATATTTAATTTGTTAATGCAATGAATTCTAATTAATGTAATTTATATATTTTTAGGATTGCAAAGCTATGTTGTGGGATTTAAATGACGGTAAACATCTCCATACCCTCGATCATAATGACATCATTACTGCACTTTGCTTTAGTCCTAATCGCTACTGGCTGTGTGCTGCATTTGGACCATGGATTAAGATTTGGGATCTTGAGACTAAAGAAATGGTTGAGGAATTGAAACCAGAAGTTGTATCTGCAACCAGTAAAGCAGAGCCACCCCAATGTTTATCTCTCGCTTGGTCCACGGATGGACAAACATTGTTTGCTGGATACTCTGACAACACTATTCGCGTGTGGCAAGTCTCTGTATCTAGCCGCTAATACTTTGTAAAAAAGTAGAAAAATAAAAAAAAGTAAACATCAATATTTTTTTCAAATATTTATTTTTTTTTTTTAAATAATGTACATAGTATTTTTGCTATAATTGATTTGCGATATAGTTTCTATTATGCACAATATTACATGTATCTTTTGACTATATAAAATGTGAAGTGTCACACATAATTATTTGTTATCACTACTACTTGACAAGGTCTGTATTTTATTTTCTAGTTTTTCGAATTCCTTTTTGGCAATTTTATCAGTTTCATCTTCAACTTGTATGACACCTAATACCTCTGGTATGTAAAACTGCATCATATTTTGAACTCCATTTCTCAATGTTACAACAGAACTAGGACAACTTGTGCAAGAACCTTGCATTTTTAGTTTTACGATACCTTCTTCAAAACCCTACAAATAACAAAGTGAATTTTGGTTCTTAAAAAATTTGCAAGGATGTATTAAAAAATGTTGTCATTCAAGTATTAAAAATTATGTGTACCATGAATACAATGTCACCTCCATCTTCTTGCACCGTAGGACGTATTCGTGTGTCTAGAAGTTCTTTTATCATCTGTACTATTTCATCATCATCTTCGTTAATTTCTAAAAAATTAAAAAAGTTTCTTACACATCAGTTGTCTTTATTGTTAAAAGAATTCTTTATGAGTTTTAAAAAATATTTTTTCATACGTGTATCTGGCGAAGGTTGTGACTCATTTAATATTGGTAATCCACTTGCAAAAAAATCCATGATTGTAGCAAATATTTCTGGTTTTAAAATACCCCATTCCATATCTTCATCTAATTTTGTTACTGTAATAAAATCTGGACCAAAAAATACAGATTTAACTCCTTCTATTCGAAATAACATTTTTGCAAGAGGCGAACAATAAGCATCTGTAGCATTTGGGAAATCTTTGGTGCCACCTCCTTCTAATACTTTAACGCCAGGAAGAAATTTTAAACTGTTTGGATTAGGAGTATCCTGGGTTTGAATAAACATGCTGCGTTTTTGAAACTGAGAGATATTATATTTGCTTTTATTGCAAAGAACATGTTGCCTCGATTTAAAAGATTGTAAATCTGTATGTAAGCGCACAATATTTTTATTTAAAATCCTGCAAAATGGTAAAGCATAGACATAAAACATTATGTGGATAAAATTATTTACTTTTGTCACATCTTTCTACATTTTTACTAAAATATTATGTTCTGCTTACTTTAAATTTGATTGACATGTAGGTAATGATCTATAGATTAAACAACGACTACAGTGTAATGATTTTGTTAATATTTTATCCATCATGAAAGGAGTATCACACTTTTATAACCATTAAACGCAGTTGTCATGATTTTGAGGTTATGTTGCTACCGCAAAATGCACTATTACGTTTCTAGTTAACTCTAGAGAACACGAATATATATATACTATATCCTACCATTGAACAAACGATGTAATAAAAGATGAGATAGTTCGTAAAACAGCCACAATAGTGCTGTCATCGAGTTTAATTGACATTAAAAGCTACAATTTCATTCCGTTAACATATGAGAACGTTGGCGGGAATACAGAATAAATAAGTCCTATGTTATGTATGTGGTAACTATTTATAAGAATTGGTTAGGTTAATCGAAATTTTTCAGAAATAGTGCATAATAGTATTATAGTCATCATGAACATGGACATAAGTATGGATACTAGCAGTGGAGGATTTCTAAATGATAATTTTGCATCGTCTGTAGACAAAAACACGAAAAGAATACAAAATATTTTTCCTGTAATGATTGGTCAAATCATACGTTCTTCCAGCGATTTCAATGTTTGGGAAATCCCAGCCCATATACTTACATTTGTTGGCATATTACGCAAAGTTGATGAATCTACAACAAAAATAACATATGAAATTGAAGATGAAACGGGTAAGTATAAGAGATAAATAATGCTACATAATAAAATATAATATATATCTGCAATTATAGAAATTGTTAATATATCATAAATATTGAAGGTATAATTACATCTCTTCGATGGTTAGAAGAAAATAGGAATATGTCAGAATCAACATTAGAAATAAACACCTATGTTCGAATATATGGTTTTCTACGTGATCAAAATGGACAAAAGCAAGTCTTTATAGTGCGTATATTACCTCTTGAAGATCTCAACGAGTTAACTAATCACTTGTTAGAAGTCACTTATACAACATTGAAAGCAAAGCAAATATTTAAATCAAACAATACAAATACTGTTTCTGTTAATGTGGATGATACTGCCCTATATAATAATGATTGCACTGGTATGACTACAGAACAAGCTATAGTATTTAAAGTAATACAAGCTGAAAATGAGAGTGAATGTGGAATTGAAAGAAACGAGATTAAAACTCGTGTACCAGAAAGGATTTTACACAAGGTTGATAAAATAATTCATTTCCTTACATCTGAAGGCCACATATATACTACACGTACGGATGACCATTTTAAAGCAACTTAAGCCTGCATTATAATAATATATTATGGTACTGTGGGAAATATAAAGAATATTACCTTTACATTTACATAACTTCACAAAATATATATTTTTGTGTTTGATATTGTAAAATTAATTTAAAATGATAAATATAATTTACTTAATCAATATTACTTAAGTCAATAATTTTACTCATTAGATTTTATTTTATTTTATATTGCTTATGTGTATTTTCTTTTCCGTTTTAAACGGCATATATATGTACGCCCTTGAAGAATGGACTTTCAGATACAAAGAATATATATATACGCCCACAGTATGGGTATTATATCTTTTTTCACACTCAACGCGGAATATCTCCATAAGTTAATTATTATGAAAATATATCATGTTTCACAAATTATTACACGAAACTTTAATATTACACATCGTTTCATGTTTCAAACGTCTTTGTGGTTATATTATCTTGTAATTGAAAATATCAAATATTAAAATGTATAATAGTATTTTTAAGAGAATTTTAAAATAAATTACATTATTTTTAAAAAATCTAATAAACAATCATAAGAATAAAGTCTACTTTATTGTTGAATTGAAACAAAAAAGAAGTACATAGGAAAATTATATATATATTCTTTTTTTTTTTTTTGTTATGGAATATTATTGGTCAATGTGTTTCTATAGTAACGGGTCAGTGGCGTAGCATTTAATACAGATAACTGTAGATAACTGTAGGATTGTATGCATCTTCAATGTTCTGGTATGTTTTGTTGTGACAATTGAAAAGCATAAAGTAGAAAAGATAAGAAATAATTATGGTTTTTTATTGCTTAGTATGTAAGCTGAGAAGAGATACAGCAGATAAGTCTGTGTCATTTCACGGGTAAGTAACATAACATTAGATGTATTATAGACAGGACATATAAAATATTTATATTTGCTCATATCAACCTTTTGGTATATACACCTGGTATATTACATTTAAAGCTTCGGTTAAAATGGACAGCTGTTCCATCTATAAATTTAAAGAAAGATTTACATAATGTACAAACTTGTAGTAATCAGGAAATCATACATGACCAAGAGGTAAAAAAGTAGAAAATAAATGTTATTATTTTTGAATGTAGGTATATATAAAATTAAAATTAATAATAATGATTTTCAGAAAAATATAATGTCTGGAGATTACAAAATCGAACAGATTGCAATAAAAAGTATTCCAACGCGATTTAACTTACTAAAAAGGCAAAGCATAATTTGATATTTATTTAAAAAAACGTACGAAAATGTTTTATGAAAGATTATATATTTTATAGGACATTTTCACAAAATGAGAATGATAATGATCTGCCATTGAAAAATGTAAGAAGATTATCGGACATCAATACAGATAATGTTTCAAAGTCTTCTGTAGAAGCAAAGGTGTGTTTAGAAGTTGCCATGGCAAAAATAAAAGAGCAAGGTCATAAGATAAGGCAATTGCACAAGAAGGTTAACAGATTAGAATCAGTTGTTTGTGATTTAAAATCTTTGATAAAAGAACTGAAATATAGAAAATTCTTACCAATATCAAATAATGACATTTTAAATGTAAGTTATTCCAATTCATCATTTTTTATTGATATTCACTCTCTGTCTCTCCCCCCTCTTTCTCCTCTCTCTTTCCCCTCATTCTCTCTCTTTCTCTGTCTCTCTCCCCTGTTACTCTTTCTACATGTTTTCTATATAATATCAGAACAAACAAAAGAATATATATGTTTTTATATGATATGTAGGAATCTTCCTTGGATGAATCTGGAGATGAATTTAATAATTGAAGATCTTAGTTATAAAATTTTAAGATCATAAAAATTATTGCAAAATTAAAAATTTCATTGTTCCTAAAAATTTGCGAAGATGAAATTTAATTTTTTAAATAAATTTTTACAAAATTTATTTTAATTAAAAAATTAAAAAAAATTGTTAATTTGTAATTATTTTTTAGACGAATTTTTTTGTTACTTTTTTGTATGAAATTTGATTATCTTTTCAAAAGAAATGAAATAAAATAATCAATCATGACATTGTTACTTCATAAATAATTTTTGTTCCTTTCTTTTTCTTTTTGTTGCAATTAATTCTTATCCTTGCAAAACTTATTTCTACGAAAACAGCAATATTGAAAATTAAATTTCTCAATGAGTAATAAAAAATAAATATTGAAATCCATACAATTTGTTATTAAAGCTGTTATCATTTCTGGTTTTATAATGGTTTACACCAACAATGAATGCTAGCATAATTCTTGACTGATTTTGATGAATAATGTCTCATTGTATGAATTATCTTACTATTACAACCTAATTATACTCTTCCAAATATAATATTTATTGTAACCGATCACACATAGAAATCAATCAAATAAAAATGTAATCCAAACAGTACTTTATTAGTTGATAGTATCTGAAAATATGTAGAAGTAGATTAAAAGAATGTCTTTATACAGAAACTCGTTTTTATCCTATTGAATATTACATCGATTATTTAAATCTCACCATATGGAAGTAGCCGTTAAGAATTGCACGATATATCGATGACCCTACTTTTATATTATTATTTTTCTCAAATCAAATCAAAACTCAATCGCATTTAATATCTTTTGGAAGAAAGCGCAATAAATCGATAGGTATTGCAAAATATATTTATCTAATTGAAAAGAACTGTTCAACATTTTATTTAATCGAAAGGTTTCATGTTCTTTTTTATCTAATCAATCGAAAAGTTTTATGCTCTCACATATAAAAATTTAAATCGGTGTATATTCAACGCGGTCGATTTTAAATCGATAGTACCGCGAAATCTATTTCTTATATCTATAAATTTCATTATCGTTTTCGTAATCCGCATGTATCATGAATAAATCTATGTTTATGTAAATGTAATTTTCAAATATCCGTAACATGATATATTCTGTAATTTATATTGAATTAATTATGTCGAAAATAAAATCTTTTATCTTACAGTATGTGGTATAAGTGAAAAACAAGGCATATATATATATATATATATATATATATATATATATATATATATATATATATGACTTTACTAATACGCCATCTGTATGTTGCTTTTTAGCAACTAAAATATTGTTCTTTTGTTCTTTTTTTTATTAATATAATTAGGAATATCTTTAAATGCTGCTATAAAGAAGTAATAAATTAATAAGTATTTTACTATATTTGAGCCACTGTTTTTAACTTTTTATTAAAAAATGAATTATTGGCTTTTGTGGTGTCATTGCTGAAACGAGGATTCATTTAATTTATTTAAGACATTCATTCACCGCTCTTGCCTATTGAACACAAAATAACTTATTTAAATAACTGTTTAATAATTACTTTCATTATTTCAAATAACTGACACTAGAAATCATACAGAAACAGTCTTCTATAATTAAAGAGGAAGTACATGTGCATGTAATAATTAAATTGATTGGACTATGCACATTTAATTTTATCCGAACTAAAAATTAATTACCAATCCTGTTGGTATTTTCGATAATCAAGTACTCCACTCTATTACACAAATATATAAACATTCAATGGCATTACAGTTTCAATTATGTATGTAACACGCTATGCAGTGTTATTTTGTATTTACATTATATTTGGGTATCTATTTCTTTTTATTCCATTATACACTCTATTTACAGGATTCTGTTGTAGAAGGTTTTTAATTTCTAGAAACAAAGAATTAATATATTATACTTATTAAAATTTAAAGATTCCTTCTAGCATGATTTACAATTAGCCTTTAAATAGATTACCTTCTTTTTGTTCACTTGAAAAATCTTTATCAGGGAATGCAATATCGAATGTGATATACAGAGTACCATGAAGATTATTATTTTCATAATTAGGCATGCCTTCTCCTTTTTTCCTAATTCTTGCGCCTGGTCTAGTGATTTTGTCCCTTTGAATAGTCACTTTACGTCCATCCAAATGTATTATATCCACAGTAAAACCTATTAAAGCATCTTGCATCGAAATAGTTACATTTGTATATAAATCATCCCCAATTCTTTCAAAAACTGGATGAGGATCTGTTTTAATCCTGTAAAATATATTTGCATGTATGAAAATGTTTTTCTTTTAAATGTTATTTGGCATAACACAGAAAATATATAATGATCATTTTAAAAACTCACTTCAGTATTAGGTCTCCTGGTTCACCATCAAGGTGTGGCTCTCCTTCAGCAGTGAATTTAGTTTCTTGTCCATCTACCATTCCAGGTTCAACTTCTACTTCTAAGATTCGTTCTTCATTTACAAATTCAACATTCGGACATTCAGAACAAAATTGTTGCTGCATCATTTGGAATCTACCATTTCCTAAATTAATTGTTACAAATTCTTGTCTACAATTACACTTCCTTGTCCCTTTGGCAGCTTTTGCAACCACTTTATTTCTTGTTATCTCAATAAAATTGCCACTGTATAATTCTTCAAGCGTAACAGATAAATCAACTACAACGTTAGAACCTCTAGGTGTTTCCTGTTGATGATTAGAATCTCCAGAAAAATGAAAACTAAAGTCTCCGAAGAAGCTTGCAAAAGGATTAGAATTATCCATCGAGCCATCTTTCTTCACACATTCTTCTCCACATCGATCATACATTTTTCTCGTTTCCGGGTCTGAGAGCACTTCATAAGCAGCTCCCAAATCTTGAAATTTTTGGGAAGCATCTGGATCATCTTTATTTTTATCTGGATGCAATTCCTTAGCTAATTTCCTATATGCTTTTTTTATTGCATTTGTGCTCGCGCTACGTGGAACACCGAGGATGTTGTAAAAATCCCTCCTGTAAGGAATAAAAACAAATCTTTATAAAAAAAATATTTAATATGATATTTATATATTAAAAAATTTTTCCAATGATTGCGGCTACAAATTGTCATTCGACAAAATTAAGGTTATGTACGAAGGAAAGATTTACAGTTTGAAACAATAGGACAATATAATAATAATATGTATTTATATTTACCCTGCTAATGTAATTATTACACATATCGCAAAATTTATAAAAAACACCGAAATATATTTAATCGCTGCCATCGCAGCAGACGTTACAACAAACACCCCGTAAATCGTGGGTGCTCGTGATTGGTCCAGCGATAAAATCAAAAAAATGTTGGTATGTAATACTCGTCGAAGAAGTTAAATGAACTTATTTCTAATCTGTTGGTATTACTATTTCTAATATTTGATAAATTTTCTTTTACGAATGTTTTATTTATAAAAAAAGATCGATTATATACATGTATGCTACTGTAACATCAATCAATAAAAGCTCGCCTATCGAAATGAAATGATTTATATAAATCATGAATTTATGGTTTTTGCAATAAACAAATTACGTTCGACCAATTAGAATGCTCGAATTTGATAAATAGATGGCGCTAGAAGAGAAATCATAGCGCGACTTTACTTTTATTTAAACGCTTAAGAATGTATCGCGTGGCATGGCGTCGATTCCATAATAAAGTTACTTTTTCAAGTTTCACTTTATAAAATGTCCTATGAAGTAAGTATAATATGACTTATTATGAATTTTATTGTGAAACGTTGACAGTATAACGGCTTTGAGTCGATATTTGTCCCACGGTTCTATGGAGTTTCGAATCTTCTGGAGAAAGTCTAGCCCAATACTAAAACTCTAGTTAATAATATCTGGCGTTCTAACGTAATCGCAGCTGGTCGTTGCTAATAACCGTCACACCGTTCTACACACGTAGATCGTCGTATTTATCATTTTCGTCGAAAAAAAAAAAATCGTCATGTTGGTCGTTGAAAAAGTGTAATGATGTTATATTTATCATCACGAAAATAATATCAACGTGATCAAGTAGACATATTTGACGTACATACGTATCGGCGAACGAGAAGAAGAATCGTACGATTTAGTGACTTAGGAATATTTATTTAAAATACTACAAAATATCATCGATCTAAAGTTTATCAGATATTTGATGCGCCTAAAGGCAATAACAGTAAAGGCGCATGTTAAAGTCATTCATACATGCACTTTGGTTACCGTAAGCGTTAAGCCTGCCTATTGTTCCGAGGAGATTGTAAGATTTATCGTCCGTTCTATAACGCACCGTACCTTCGAAGATGGCCTCTCCCGGATGGGTCTGAAATTGTATCGAATAATCGATCCAAGATGATTCATCCGAGTTAATCAGCACCTTCGCTTGTTTAATCGTCCGTACATATAACTTGGCGCAAAGCGAATACGGTGCCAACATGTTGTTCAACACTTCCAAAAGATATTTCACGCTATTTTGTACTCCTATGCTGTTGAGCGATATATCTTTCAATTTGTGACACATGCACAGATTGCCGGGTATGCCGGCCATATTGCACGTTCTGTGATTGGGTATAGGTAAAAAAAAACTTATACCACGAGGTATCTTCCCACTGGAAATTAGATCGGCTCGTTGTCTCAGCGATTTCTCTTCGACTCCTCTTGGATCTGCCAGATCTTTTAGCGTCTCATGGAGATCAAATGGAGTTGTCAGACTACGCGTATTTCTTCGCATGTTAGCCCATGCCACCGGATATTTATCTCTCCACCATTTCGGTAAAGCTAGAAATGCGAACGGAAGACTGTCCTCCATCTTCCCCTGAAAGGTCTGACGAAACTGTCCGAATCTCATACCGTGATCACTCATCACTATTAGGGCCGTATTGTTAAGAAGATATTCTTTCGAAAGGGTATCGAGTAACCTGTAGTAGCCCTCATCGCCCAATTGCGCAAAATTCAAATAATCGTGGGTCAAGCTGGCCATCCAGGTAAATGCAAAATAAAGATCATTCGCAAACGTTGTTGCTACTTTTTTTATATAATTGAGAAGATTCTCGAATGTTAATCTTGTTCCAACGCAAAGATTCGCGTTCATCTTGTTGGTATTACCGATATTGTATTCGCTTTCGATACAGAAAGGTCGTAGATAATAGTCCGTTGGTTGTATCTTAAATCCTGGCTTCAAATAATTGAAGGTACTCATGTGACAAGCATCCTCGCCGAATATTGTTCTATAGCCGACAGAACTCATGTTTTTCCAGATGAACGGGCATTCGTCGAACGTCTTCTTCTTGTGCTGCCAACAGAGTTTCTTCAACTCTGTTGAATTTAGGCCGGTCAACACAGTTATCAAATTTGGATAGGTGTTATCAGCTACCTTCGTATAACCCAACATCTCCGCTGCTTTTAGATATTCCAAAATTTTCACAGTTTTTGGCATGCTTCGACGAAAGTTTAATCTCGAAACCGAGTCGATACCTATCACCAGGATGCTCAGCCGATTTTCAATCGGATTTGTTTTCTTCGCATTTTCGCATCTTTCCTCCACGTCCGGTTTTCGAGGTACAAAGGCGTGATAATCTTCGTATATTTTATCGTCTCCCCGCCAACATTCGACTCTTACAAATTCCGCCGTCACCTGGTCGTCCTTATTGAAGAAGTAACACTCGTCGTTGTATCTGCAAACAAAATTAAATTCGTTGAATGGGCGATCAGACAAAACGGACGATACCTTTTACCTTATTATCTTCGATCATACTAACATATTAGCATTATCGTTGTTTTCCTTGCGTTCAAACGCATTCCAGCAGCAATTAACAATATCCGTTGATTGGTTGTAGTAAAGCATTCGCGAGAGCGGATTTACATATACCAGAATGTTGTCAGATTCTATCAGCGGTGGTATTGTTCCAGCTTTACACACGATAGGCTTTTCCTTTTGTATGAAACGCTTTATCGTTCGATCGAACGGCTCTATCGCTGGTATTCTGCAACCACTAGTGCTCACTAGATAACCAGAATCAGCGGTTGTCGTAATTGTCTGTTCATAATTATCTAAAATGCATGTTTTACTGTATGTCAGTTTATTCGATTTATTATTATTATTAATATTAATATCAAGTATATATTAATAATGATTAATTATAATTAATTATATTTTAACGATATTGCGCTCATTTGACTCACCTTCTAAATCTTCCTTTTCGATATTACCGAAATGAATTATACGAAACTGTCCAGTAGCGTAACTGTTAATAATTACGAAAAACATTAGTAAGAAAATCAATATGCCGATCAGCCATCTTCGTAATCGAAAGATACTTTTTTGTCTACTAAATTCGGATGCAGAACTGGGGGTTCGGCGTACATTATCCTGCACGATTTTCCTACTGCGATGTACTGCCTGGTGGAAAATCGTATGACCTTTACAATTTATATAATTCTATCGTTGTTATCGATACAATTTATGTATATATATATATATATATATATCATTTTCGCTTACCACGTTTGGAAAAAGATTATTACGCATACCAGATCGGACGTATGTGCCGGCCAATTTTGAACATTTAAAATGTAGTACAGTATTGAAGATATACATTTCTTTCTGTGTAGCATTATCGTAACGTCGATAGCCTGTTATCAAATGTTAGATATTGTCTTCTAAAACGACTTTATTGGTATCTGATAAATAGATTAACATATAATATTAATGAGTAATAATAGATAACAAAACGCATAAAAATATAATTATGTAATATTGAATTTGATTGATATCGAAAAAGATCAAACTTTGACCAAGAATCGATAAATTTGACCATACTCGTTTAATCATCATTATAACGCAGATGTAAACGCAGAAGTGTGTATTATTATAGTACTTTATTACTTTTTTAAATCCTTCCAAATTGAAGAGCCGATCTTGTATCATCAACGTCTACTGCTTTGTGTCATTCTAGTATTTATGATCTGTAAAAAATGTCAAGAAGAATAATTGTTAAATTATTATATTTGATTCAGTTTAATACGTATTTTTACGTACATAGTTACGTACGTAATTACATATACATACTTTTGCATTCCAAAAAGCAAGGAGAATGTCGTTGATTTGAATGGAAACTGTGTGTTTCATGAGATTACAGGTTTGTTTAGGTATTGAGATTTCTCTATATCTTCACGCTCACTTGATGTGCAGCGAACAGTGCAGTGTGAAATATGAATCAAAATATTTGTTTTCGCATGGTTAACAATTGTTACCTAGTTCTGTTTCAGTTCTTGCATATTTTCTACTTTTTCTTTACTCGCTAGGGAAAAGTGAAGTCCTTTAAAATTGCTAATGATTACTCATTACTATTGAAATTATTCATAGTCATTCAAATTGATAATGAGTCATCAATGCCTGTTGTTTTGTACTGTTGATTTAATGTTCTGTAAAAAAAAATATCAACAAATGGTTCCTATATCTTAACATTAGTTTTTTTTTTTTTTTTTAAACCTGAAAATCTATTTGCATACGCATATACATACCTGTACATTTAATACGTTAGAAAAAGTAACGTAAGTGTCATTGAATTAAATCGAAGTCATCTCTCTATGATGAACGTTCTAAATTCTATAAATTGTTCTTCTATTTGCTTCCATTTAATATTTTAACGATCGATAAAGTCATTATTTAACTAACTTTCTCTTACATTGAAGCGGATAGAAAAGAAATGTTGCTTGGAAAGATAGCATATATATCGCGATGCGGCAATTGTAATATACCACACGAGTACGAAAACGACGTTCTAATGCAGTTCGATGCACTTGCCTTGCGTATTTAATACCTTGTAGAAGATATGTGACTTTACATTAGAATTATTAACGAAATTCGACTTCATATGTTTCCACTACGAACCGATATGTAAATAGATATGTTAACGGTGTTCTCCTCAAACAAATTTATTCGTCATTCTGCTGCATTTCCAATTCTTCGTTGCGCGACGATCGTCGAAATATATCAAATTAGTACATTACATTATGCGAATCAATTTGGGGCGCATCGGTGAATAATTTTTCCTTTTTCTTTTTATCTATTTCCCGTCAATCTTGCGTTTTTAGTTACAGAGTGTTTTCCTTACGTTCGTTCGTTCGTTCATGAATGATATCTCCTTCTCTCTCGTGCACACTCGACACGTAAATATTAAAGAAATATTCGATTTTAATCCGTGGCCCATTGTCTATATCTTCGTTCGTGGGATTCTTCTTTTCGTAAATCGTTGGACGATCAAGGTGTCCCTCGATGTCCACCAGGATTCATATTATTCCCGAGTGACATCTCTTCTTCCTTCTTTCTCTTCATTCTAACATACCTCTCTTCCTGTCCTTCGTTGTCCTCGTGGATTTATTTACGTCAAGTCTCCCATGGGAATCGGCCTAGGTCCGAAAGCCGATTCCTTTTCGAAGACGTTCCACCACGTCGCGCCGTGGAGCGCCAGGACGAGGCGTTGCCGCGTGCCGGCAAACAGCAATTAGATGCCTGCGGACTTTGCCAGTCGTTCTTTCAGGAGATCTGACGAGGAGAGGAGAGAAGAGTATCCCTGGTCGATAGCAAAATGCGCGCGCGCGGGCGCACCCTCGCGAGTTGAGCTTTTATCACGATCTCTCTCTCTCTCTCTCTCTCTCTCTCTCTCCCACTCTCTCTGTCTCACTCTCTTTCTCCCTCCCTCTCTATCTCTTTCTTTTTTTTGAGCACCGCGAGCTTTAAATTACCTTTCATTTTCATCCGTCTCTCTTCATCTCTCTCTTGATTTTTCTATCTCTCTCCCTCTCTCTCATTAGATTCTTTATCAAATTTATGAACCCGTTAATTGATCGTTGCAAATGTTACGTCGTTTGGAAAGTTTTCACAAATTTTCATTTATTTTCTTTTTCTTGTTTTTTTTTTTTTTTTTTTTTTTTTCAGCGAATAATAGCGAGAAAGCCTATTAATGTTGAACGTTGTCACAATTCAATTCAATTACGATTGTTTACTTGGTAAACAGATTTATATTTGTCAAATTTGTGGATATATAGGGAAACAAAGCTTTTTATCCGAAAGAAGAGGGTCTTTGTAAACAGCAACCTGCATGTGGTCAGACCTGGGGAATCTGTATTGCTTGCGTTGTTATATATATATATATATATTTTTTTTTTTTTTTGAAATAAATTTACATAAACTCTACCGGGTTAATGGCTTGTAACATGGTTAGATTAAATAGAAATGAAAATATTTAATAATTGTATTAATTTTTTAATTATTATTAACGATCATTTAGTATTTTTCTAATGATTAAAAAATTTGCCTCTTCGTTTTTATAACTAATCATTTTTAATTGTATTTTTCAAAGAAATACTCACTATGATCGTCGATAATGTCGTACATGACATGAACACAATAGGACATTTTAGAATTGTTTCATTTATCATTCATTAACAATAGGATTTATTTAGTACATACGATCTTTAGTTTAGGATGTGAAGCTTCTCATTATCGTTAGTTAAAAATAACCAACTCGTATAAATAATTTGAAATATTAGTTGATTAAGCAGGTTCTTTCCTTACCGACGATAGATTATAATATTTACCGAAAACATCAGTAGATATCAAATTTTCCGACATTACCAGTAAGAATTCAGAGATAAAAATTCACCATATTAGTAAAAGTACGAAGTGATAATAACGGGGAAAAGAGTTCGTTCTTATCGCTATAGAGTTATTCATGTTGTCTTAGAATTACTCACCATATTTAGACTTTCAGAAGATTTATTCATCTGGACATTGTTCAAATTAAGGAAAATAGTTTATAAAACACATTGTCTGTCTTCTTCGTCTCATAATAATGGTTTATTATTGAAGTGATATAGTTATAATGATTCGTAACGTGTCTGACTACAGTGATACGTTTTATAGCTAGAGAAATGTTTATACATGGATTATACAATATTTACAGAAACCCGAAGTCGTAAGCAATAATTTTTGGACAATTTCACAAGGCTCACGGCAGGACGATGATTTCTCACGGCGGCCTTCTCTCTATCCGTCTACATCGGAAAAACTTGCTCATTATTCACACCTGAGAACGACTTATGCGACACATATCACGACATGTATTTTTAGGTACACATCGAAATTACTTATATTATGAAAAAATTTGGACCTTACGCTCTAACGCGTAATCCAAAGAGTGTTGCTTTATTTTATTTTATATTTTATTTTATTTTATTTTATTTTATTTTATTTTTTCTTTATACCCGATTACGCTATACTTAATTATTATTATAATCCCAGTTGATTTTCGTAAAAGAGCTACAATCCGACATTGCTCTTTTCAAAGTATTCGATTTTCTTTTCTAGGTTTTTGCTTCTTAACGATTATTTACATTCATATGTAACGCTGATGCATCACGTTTAACGATTTTCGTGTCAATGAAATTTTGCCGTTGTAAACGATAACAGAAAATAATAATTGTATTAGAACATTTTCATCGGCGAGACTATAAATAGTCGAACGGAAATTTCGCGAGGTGCAATTTCTATATCAGTTCCGGATATTCGACTTTCTAAACAAAACAAAATATCGTCGTTAATATTTCAATACTCATGATTTCACTTTAACACGTTGAATTTTCCATCAATCGATATCTCCATCTAGATCTTTTATTCTTTCCTTTTTCTTTTTCAATTTAGTATCATATATATCTATATATTTTTTTTTTGACTAGATTTTACTCTTCCTTCGATTAACCTTGCAAATATTTTTGTAAATAAATATTCTAGACGTCATCGGTGATATATTATAGCGTTCAACGTGTTAAAGAATACATTTAGCAAGATATTTAGTCGCAAAATTTTTTGGATTGAAAAAATATTTGTCCATTAATCCGAAAAAACCATTTCTATATCACAATTCTTGTTAATATAATTAGTATTTATATTTCAACTGTCGATATGCCGCAGAATAATTTAATTATTCAAATAATTATTTAGTGGTTCTATAAGTTTGCGAATCGTTAATATTACTCATTGCATCATTCGGTTTCTGAAATTTTATAAGCAGAAATTCTGATATTTCATAAATTTTAATTTAGTTCTCTCACGAATGCTTGATAAACGTATAAAAAGCGAAAGCATTCGTTCTTATTTCATGGTGTACGAATTACGTACATGTTTGTATTTAACGACAAAAAACAGTGTAAAACCGAAGATGAAATCATAATTACGCTTAGAGAACATATTCTATAGTATATATTTCGTACTATATAATTATGTTCGATATTTTCGACATTATTCGTAATAACATTTATAATATATTGGGATTAGAGTTGACTGACACACGCTTGCATCTCTCTCATGTCTTCGTTTTAGTTTTGCTGGTTTTAAAATTTGCGCGATAAATATCCGAAATAAAAATCAGTTATATAAAGACGCGACGATATATGTTATCGATAGTTAGAGATTATTTATTTGATTTCAATTTTGAATAGTAATAAAACCGTATGTGTATATATATATATATATATATATATATATATATATATACACGTATACCGAACGAGAAACAATAATTTATTACATATTCGATTTCCTGCGAATTATAAATTCTCTTTGCAACGAATATACATCGTGTATATGTTACACGCTTGAAGAATAAATTAATGAATTTATATAATAATATACAATAAGTATAATTCGTCCATAAGTTGGAGACATCAGTTTTACAAAAGAACATTAGAAGTTAATTTTCATTATAACCGTGGAAGACTCGGACGATTTTAAAACGGTATATATATCTTTACACATATATCCATCTATATATAAAATACTGTTCAACACGAAAATCGTTAATTGAAGTAACGCATAGCCGGAGAAACACCGATTCTCGTGTACGTGTTTGCTTTTTTTCGTATGTATGTATGTATGTATGTATGTATGTATGTATCTATGTATATATGTATGTATGTATATATGTATGTATGATGTATGTATATATGAATGTATGTATGAATGTATGTATGTATGTATGTATGCATTTATGTATGTATGTATGTATGTATGTATGTATGTATGTATGTATGCATGTATGTATTGTACGTATACATACGAGAGAATTTCTTTGTACGTATACGTACACGTATACATGTATGAATGTATTGATTTATGTGAGTATGTATATGCGAGTGTTTGACGCGAAAGGAGACGTTGTTTTACATGGCGATGAGAGTTCTATTGCAGCGGAAGATTGGGCGTTCTATCGATAGCGGTAGCGCGTTAATTAATTAGAATGAGAGACACGACGAGACTTTATGCACGGCGTTAGAATGAGAGCCAAAGAGCTCTCATCTCTTCCTCCTCTTTTTATATTTTCTTTCGTGCGCACGAGTAAATGACGATATAATAATTAGTTTATTATTATTATTTTATAATACTATGATACAAGATATAAGTACATTGGTTTAGTGATTGCAGGCTGCTCCTCTCATATCACAGCGAGGGGCGCTGCCGGGCCCGCCTCTAAATTACACTTACACATATATATGTATATATAAACATATATATATATTTATATATATATATGTGTGTATGTGTGTGTGTGTGTATATATATATATATATATATATATGTGTATACTTTTTCCGCATGAGCCATTATTTTCTCACTCATTCTTGCACACTTATTCACGCACACGCATTCTTTCATCTTTCTCTCAAGCTTCCCTTTCTTTTTTCCCTTTTATTTAAAAAGGGAAAGTTTGACACGTGCTCTCCAAGTGTATACAACTCACACATTCACGCCCCCTTCGCTTGAATACAATGATTTTTTATACTTATATATATATATATATATATATATATATATATATATATATATATATAGATTTATATGTATACATTTTATGTATATATTTATAGAGTAGCTTTAGATAATCCTAAGTGAGGTGACCATCACTGTCGCGAATGGACGGTCAGAGTTCAGGGAATTTCAAGTCGACGTGACACCACGTGTCTTTTGGCTCACACTTTGTCCGTAATTACTAATTTCATTAATCGGCCAAAGTGGTCGAGCTCAGTCTAGGCATCGCGTTCTTCTTTGAACCCCTCACCCCGAAACGGTTCGACGTTATCAACGAATTCTTAGAGGACCCGATCGCGCGTATTTCGAGCACACAGATGTGATGGGAATCATTTATGTATGTGTTTGGATGTTTGCCTGTCTACCTATCTGTCTCTGTGTATGTGTGTGTTTGTGTATGTATATGTGTGGATAGGCATTAATTAAAAAGAGCAAGGATTAACGCGAAACGGTCCAGTTTCGAGATTTTTCCCGGAGTCGATGACTTCGGATGATTTTTGTCCCCTAAGCTATCCGGAAGCAGTCAAATATCGAATCGATTTACCTATCGATCACTTCTATGCGTTAAGACTAGTGTTATAATAGGAACATGATGTCGTCATTCGCTTATCCGTAGCACCACTGTATAATATAGAATTACGGATATGTTGAGAGAGAAAAAGAAAGAGAGAGAGAGAGAGAGAGAGAGAGAGAGAGAGAGAGAGAGAGAGAGAGAGAGAGAGAAAAGAAAACGTAGATCTCGTTATCATTCATTTATACATTAATTATTGATATCTATTAGGTAGGAAAATAACACGAAAGAACATTTTTGTGTTCTTTTGAGTCTTAAAACATCGATAAAAAGTAAAGATAGAAATAAAAAGAACAGTGGTACCGGATAAACCGTTCTTCCGATATTCGGCTCACTCGAAGAAATGACGATGGCGGGAGCGGCGCTGTAGTCCGTTTGAGTCCCGAGATTAATAATAATCATAATAATAAAAAAAATGCACAGACTCATTTTAGAGCTCGTTAGTCACGGGAAAATGTTCGACGTTGGTCGCGTTGTTTCTCACGTGTCGTTATGGTCACTTCCTTTTATGTCACTCGGGGACGGAGGATAAATCGTAAACTCCATTTTTCGTGGATGAGCCAGTCCGTGGGTCCGGTTGGGACTTAGCGAAGGTCCGATCTCTTCTCCTCCTGCTTTTCTTTTTTTTTTCTTTTCTCGTTTTTTGTTTTGTTTTGTTTATTATTATTTCTATACTGTACATAAATAGCGAGTTACGGATTTTACAAGAAAATCCAAGGATATGTCGAGGTTCACGCGGCGAGTCCTTCGCCTCTTGGAGCCGATGGTGGCGGTAGTCTCGCCGTAGGTGGTGTAGCTGCGTTCTCTGTTCTACTTGGTGGCTCTCTGTCGAAATGATGTTGAAGTGGGTCGCCGGTGCTCGTCGTCCAAGACGGAACACTCGCCGAATTTTGATTTCCGCTGTTGGAGGACGGTGTACCCGGCGAATGAGACGGCGATGGCGTTTGGAAAAGCATAGAGCCGGTTGGTATAGCTGACTTGCCGTCGATCAAGGGCCCGTTGCTTGTTGGCGCCATCGGTTGTTTGTCCCCAGGGAAGCCTCCTCCGTTTCCACTGTACACGGAACCAAATAGTCCTGCGTACTTTGCCGCGCCTACCGAGTGTGCTGGCAAACCGTTGTTACTTTGGATCACCGATATCTCGTTCAGCTGTAAAGTTAACGTTTATCCCTTTCTGTTAGCTTTAATCGGACGCAATTACCCATAAATCGATGTGAAAGAAATAATTGATCGTTAACAGTATCGATGATCTGTCCCATCAATTTTACGATACTTTCAACGATACTTGATGATAAGACAAATGAAGATAAAAGTGAATCGTGTGGTGGGGGAGTGCGTGGGAGGAGAGGGACGAAGGAAAGATGACCAAAATCGATAACAATAAAATTTGTCATCTCTTCTAGATGTTGTCGTTGTTAGTTGTCTACACGTTGGAACTCACCTTTTGCTGTACTCCGTTAAGGAATGGCGCGGGTAGATAGGGATAGAAGAGATCCGGCCGTCGCTGGAGGAACTCCGAGTCCTTGGGAGTGATGGGCAGAGGTGGTAGGTCCAACGACATGCGACGTCCTCGCCGCGAGGCTCCGTTGGTCCACATATGGGTTCCCATGTGTACCTGCATCGAAGTAACAAGAGGGAGATTTCAACGTCAGTTTAACGTCCGATTGGTATTTTTATTTTTTATTATTTTTAGCGCTAGTCTATCATCGAGCTTGCGAGTTCGTATGTTATGTATTGGCGTTAGTAGAAAAGCAATAGCGGCTAGCCGGTTTAATGAAAAGTTTTAGGAGCTGAGGATATTATGAGACAGAGAGAAAGGTATGAAAGGAATTAAAGATAAAGAGAGAGAGAGAGAGAGAGAGAGAGAGAGAGAGAGAGAGAGAGAGAGAGAGAGAGAGAGAGAGAGAGAGAGAGAGAGAGAGAGAGAGATAGAGATAGAGATAGAGAGAGATAGAGATAGAGATATATATATAGAGTGAGACATTTTATTGTTTCATATCTATACCTTTAAGTTACCCTTGGTGGTGAAGGCCTTCTGGCAGACGGTGCATCGGAATGGTTTGTCGCCAGTATGAGTTCTCATATGGATCTGGAGCGCCGAAGATGATGAGAAATTCTTATTGCAAATCTGGCACAAGTGTTTACTCGGCACGCCTGCAAACATATACACACAGTTTCGCTCAGGTGGCCGTTCGTTTATTGCTTCGTGATGCTCGACGTTATTTTCTCTCTTTTTTCTTTTTCTCTTTTTTCTTT
Source organism: Dolichovespula sylvestris (assembly GCA_918808275.2). Classification (NCBI taxonomy): domain Eukaryota; kingdom Metazoa; phylum Arthropoda; class Insecta; order Hymenoptera; family Vespidae; genus Dolichovespula; species Dolichovespula sylvestris. The sequence goes on from OU964961.1 coordinate 2,380,854, forward strand.
TTTCTCATTTCTGTTTTCTTTCTTTGTTCTTTCTCTGTTTTCATTTTCTACGAGTTCAACTTTCGTACTTTTACCGAAGAAAATTTAACTGAAATTGAATTGACGAAGCAACGCGTTTCGAATAAACCTCGAAGAATATTTAGGAAATACATTTAGAATTTGACGTTTTCGTATATACGAAAGAAAGCAAAAGATGAGAGGATGCGAGGCGTGCATAAAGGGAAGCTAGTTGCGATAGTGAATTAGCGATGTTATTGAGACTACAGCGTAAAGCTTAGAGAGTTAAGAATGCGCTCGATGAAGAAGCGGATTGATTTCCCTTGAATTTAAACAGAAAAATCACTTACTGGGTGGTCTCTTTGGTGCCGGCAGATCACCCTCGGGTGGAGATCTCTTCATTGGTACTGCCGATTCGATTGACGTCGGCGGTACCGGGGGCGGTGGTGGTGGGGGTGGAGGTGGAGGTGGTAAACTCAAATCGTCGCTGCACATAGGACTCCTAGAACTCTCGTGATCCTGGGTTTGTTGTTGGTGTTGTTGTTTCGCGTCCGCGAAGAGATGGGGTGGCATATCGCGTATTTTGTGTGTCAGCATGTGCTGTTTCATGTTGCCCTGCGAATTAGAATCGTAACTTTCTTTAAATCTCTTAAGGGTTAGGAATATTGGAATATTCTTTTATCTGTTTTTTTGTTTTTCGACAAACTTCAATTTTTCACTCGTTATTGTATCGGGGGTAGTTCCCAGCGATAGTTATATTTTTATAGCTTAATTTATAATGGGTGCGTTCACCCGGTTGAATGAGCTGGAGCGAATGAAGAAAATGACCGCAAAATTTGTCCTGTTGTAGAATACGTTTTTGTTTGTTTTTCTTTTTTTTTTTTTTTCTTTTTCCCCCTCGTTTGAACCCAGCTCAATCGACTAAGTGAACTCACTGTGGAGCGTTAAAGTCGACATTGGATGAAGCCTGTGGATGCTGGAGTCCCTTACCAGGAAGACGTGGTCCGAGGTGAGAAGTCCGAGGGCGGGTGGCATCAGCGGGGGCAGGCGGACGGTTGAATAGATAGACGTCAGCCCCCGCCCCCCTCCGGTCCCGGTCCGCCCCCGGTTCTTCCGTTCCTCAGGCCTCCGCCGCCTGCGTTTGGGTTTCTCCTCGTTTCCGCTAGTCGACGTTCTTCTCTCCTCGCTCTGATATCGGTTATTCGTTTGTGGAGTGCCCTTTATGGTAAAGGGCTTTCGTTGCTCCGCGCACGAGGAGCATACGTCCGATCCAGCATTCTGAAATTATCGTACAATAATGGCCTGATCCAATTTCCAAACGTTCCAGAGCTAAGCGTTCAACTCGATTCTGAGCTTTTTATATTTTTATTATCGCGATCGTACTCTATCGATTCGTTTCTGAAAAACGTCGGATAATGGGGAGCGAAGCTCGTCGTTTTTAGACGGAAAAGAATTACCTTCGTCGAAAATCCTCGGTCGCATATGCTGCATTTAAAAGGCCGCTCCTTCGTGTGACTCCGATAATGAATCTCCAGAGCAGAGTTGCACGCAAATGTCTTGTAGCAGATATTACACGTAGTGTTTCCACGTACTGGAACAAATTTTACTGTTTAACATCGACATCGGTTTAGTTATTCTTTTGGCTTTTTATTTGTTTTCTTTTTTCTTTTTTCTTTTTTCTTTCGTTATTTCATTTTTTGTGTATATCATTTTTGGATTTTTTGTTTTCCGCCCCCCGCCCCGCCCCGCCCGCCCCGCCCACCTCCCCCTTTTATACATACATTTAGATATTCCTTTATATTTTTTGACTCTTTCGTTAAAGCAAACTACGCGTCTTTCTTATCTTACGTATCGTAATTTATACACGTTTGTACGTGGAAATATTGTTATCGAATGCTTTGTAAAATGCAGCGCGAGTGACTCGCTATCGAAAGGAATCGTGCTGTGAATTTAATCGAATTGCTATTATAAGAATTCAATTTACAATAGAACGTTGCAATGATGATTATGATATTTGAATAATCGTTTTATACTTGGAACATTCAGAAGGAGTAGGGTGAATATTGTGAATACGACTGTATATTGTAACATATTGTTTATTTAATGAAATACATATGAAATATTAGGCGTTAAAACTCAGCAAGAAATTTCCAAATATCGATAATATCCATTGCGAGAACTAAAACCTAAAAAAAAAAAAAAAAACCGTTGGATTCAAGTACAATGATGCAAATCCGATCTGTCTCCATTCAAGAACGCGAGATCGTCGTAGTTTCGCGGCTTTTCTCGAAAATATCAAGGGCGTGTTGGGATGATACGTCAGAAACACAGAGAACTGGAAGTTGCAAAAGTATGATCGAAAATGGAGCTAAACACCTCGACGAAGTTATAGTGAGTTATAACGGACGGTATGAGTGCTAGGTCCGGCTACACCACAACGGGCATTGATGATGAATTAGGAGGGGGTGATTGGCATTGGTCAAGCAACGAGAGAAATAGATCAAAAGGAATTTCGAAAGAGAGACAAAGATCAAAATTGAAAGATAAATAGATAAATAGATAGATAGATAGATAGATAGATAGATAGATAGATAGATAGATAGATAGAGAGAGAGAGAGAGAGAGAGAGAGAGAGAGAGAGAGAGAGAGAGAAAGAAAGATATAGAAAAAGATAAAAATGCAAAGGATACTTGGCAACGAGGAAGAGCAATTGTCGTAAGAAAGAAAGATGAGAAAAATCGATAATAGGATGAGAGAAGGAAGGTGTAGCAGGAACTGCAGCTCGTCCTGATGCTAGCAGCGCCTACCTGCTGGCCCTCCGACAGCTAGGCCGAGCGGATTGTAGGTCGATGTGGCAGCGAGGACTGCCGATGTTGTGAGGGAGGCTAGTGGACCGCTGGCACCGCTGCCAGGAGCGACGGTATTCATCGAAGTGACACTGTTTATGCTGGAGGAGGATCCCATGGTACTGGTGGAAGGCGAGGAGGAGACCGTCTGCAAGAGGCCTGCGAACATTCCGAAAGGATGCGCGTGATGGGGTGTCGTCTGGGGTGGCGGCGTCGCTGCGGATGATACCGAGGCTGGCGTCGATGATGCCCTTGGGGTGAGATCGAGGGGTGCCCCACCGGTGGGAGGGCTATTGCTCTTGTCGCTGCCGTTGTAACGATGATAGGAAGGAGATCTCGCGACGCTTGATGCCGTGCCGGTCGCCGTGGTAGTGATCGTTCGCACTTGATTTTCCAATGCAGCCAAAGAGGTCGAGAAGGTAGATAGGGAGATTTCTTTTTGTTCGCTTTCCTCGTTTTCGTGATCCTGTTCCTCCTCGGTGTCCGGGATACACCTATCGCGATTAACCTCGCACCTTTCGTCGTCCTCTCTACGATCTTCCTCTTCGTCTTCTTGCTCTTCCACTTCCTCGTTGTGTTCCTCCATGTATCTCTGCTGCTGTTGTTGCTGCTGTTGTTGTTGATGATGATGATGATGATGATGATGTAATTGATGTTGCTGTTGATGTTGTTGTTGTTGTTGTTGTTGTTGTTGTTGTTGTTGTTGTTGTTGATGCTGTTGCTGCTGAGGTTCCTCCTTAACGTCTACGTCGTTTTTCTGGTGTTGTCGTTCTATGGTGGGCTGTCGGGAGGGTGGAAATCCTAGGGAGAAACCCGCGCTCGTTGGATGTATCGGTGGAAATCCTTGAGGTAGGAAAGAGGCTAATGGGTGATGCGAATAACCAGGGGGGAATTCGTTCACTTCGTCCGCCTGTATCTGTTCCAGACTGAGATCGGTAGGCTCGCCCGTGTGCAGACGTATGTGTTGCTGTAGCACGAGAGCGTTCGTGAACTTCTTATGACAAACGGGACATTGGTGAAACACTCGAAGCTGTGGCTTCGCACGGTGCACACCCATGTGGGTTTTGAGGTTGCCCTTCGTGGTAAAAGCTCGCCCGCAGATTTTACACTTGAACGGACGTTCTCCTGTATGCGTTCTATAATGCATTTGCAGGGCGCTCTTGCAAGAGAGTACTCTGTGACAAATGACGCATTGATTTGGATCGGTCAACTTGTGCTCGATATTGTCGACCAATTGTTGCAATTTCGACGTTTCCGACGTTTTCGTTATTTCGATCAGACTCTCCCAAGAATTGTCGTTGCTTCCGGGTCTTGGTAGGAGACTGGAATATATCGCTGGATCCTTGGCAGGGTCGACGATCATCTCGGCCGCCGGCACGGTCGGCGTCACGCTCGCGTTCGCGACAGTGTGATGTGGTATTTGATGATGACCGGGTGGCCCAGGGAATAAAATCCCGGCGAAAGACGTTTGAACGCTTCCGCTGCTCGCACTGCTGCTGGCCGGCGATGCTCCGGGATAGGCGACGATTTGTTGAGGCAAACGACCGGCCGTTCCTCGACTAGAAAGATTTTCCGGTTGTTCCTCGGTCTCCTCGTCCACCTCCATGTCACCATCGGCCTCCAATCTGCCACTTATCTTACTATCCATACTACAGTCCTCATAGGTTTGAGGTTGCGATGGTGGGTTAACCGAAGAAGGCGGCGAAGCGAGATATCGCCTTGTTTCTTCAAAATCATCGGTCTCCTCTTCCACTTGTTCCTCGGTGTCCTCGGGTTCTTTCTTCGGCGTTATTCTATCGGCACCGTCCCTGCTAGTCGGTCGTTGCTGATATTGTTCCTGAAGAGGCGAACGCTGTTCCATTTTGATTTCCTCTTGCTCGAGCTGTTGCTTTTGCTGCTGTTGTTGATGATTATCGTGGAAGGAGGGATGGTGGGAGTTGGAGAGAGCAGCCGGGGAGAGGGGCGAGGTGGCGGTCGGTACCGTGGTTACGGGTTTACTCAAGTTTTCCGGTAACTCTTGGTCGTCGCGATGATTAATAAGGGGAGACCGGTAAAGGGGTGGCATTCCGGGTAAGGTGAGACTGAGCGGTAGAGGTGGCTGAGGAGGAAGAAATCCGTGGGCCGTAGCCGCTGGATGAAACGAGGGATGATGCGATGGAGGCGGAGGTGGCGGAGATGGCATCGGCCTCTGACCCGAGGCTATCTGCTGAAGGAGAGGCGGATGATACTTGTCGAGATGCTCGGGGACGGGATTTGGGTTCATTTTAACGTGCGGAAATTTAGCCGTGTGTCTCTGGAAGTGGACCTTCAGGTTTCCCTTCGTGGTGAATCGGCTGCCGCAGACGTTGCATTTAAAGGGTCGCTCACCTGTATGGGATCGTATGTGGATCTGTAGAGCCGAGTCGCTGCCGAAAACCTTGCCGCAGTAGCGACATCGGTGCTTGAAGAAATGTTCTCCCCGGCTGCCACCCGATTTCGAGTCGTAAGGCGAGAGCCGAGAACCTTTGCCACCCCTGAAGGCGAGCTCGTCCGCGAGGTTATTAGCAAGTAGTCCTTGACTGGCATTGTCGAGCACCTCTTGAGCTCGTTTCTGTAGCATTTCCAAGGTGTTCGGTTCGTGAAGCGGCGGTGGATCCGTATTGGTTATTATCGAGGACGCCAAGGACGAGCTTATCGAGCATAGCGGCGGCATCTGATGGGACAACGCTAGATTGCTATTGTTACTCGTCGTTGGTATGCTCGAGGAGACGTTAGGCGTAGCTTGGAGCGGTAGATTCAGAGGAGAAGCGCTGCTGCTAGGCGTAGGCCGTTCTTGGGGTAGATTCGGCGTTGCCGGCGCCGGCGAGCTTTGTTGACGATGACTGCTGCTGCTGGGTGATCGACAGGAAGGTGGCGAGGTCAATGTAGACAATGCCTTCGGATGCAGGACAGGAGACGGCGAAGCTTCCTTGCTATTGGGCGGCTCAGCCGTCGTCGAAGATTGTGGCACGGATTGGCCATGAGTTATGGATAATTGTTGTTGCAACTGACTTATCAGCTGCAATTGAAAAACCTGCTGATGTTGGAGCGTATAAAGCGTACTCTGCAAGAGGGCCAAGTCCTGTAGAGCTGCCTCGCTGTCCGCCCCACCGGCGAGTGCAGTGGCCGCGAATTGAGCGACGGCCACTTTCGTATTTTGAAGGGCTTCGAGTGTGACGTGACTAGTACCAGCCGGTGGAAAGATCCCGCTACTCGCTCCACCCTCGACGAAGTTGTTATTGTTTTCCGCGTCCTGCCGATGGTGCATTTGCTTTCGCGAGCCTTCTTCGTCCTCGTCCTGTTCGTCTTGCTCGTCGACGCCTTCCTCGTCATCCTCCAAAGGATCCTCTTGATCCTTATCTTCCTCATCCCCGTGATGAGTTCGAGCCGCTGTAAGATCAACCGCTTCGTCTCCTCCTCCTCCTCCTCCACCGCCGCCGCCACTCTCCTCGCCGTCCGATATGAAATCATTTTCCTCTCCTGCAACAGAAAGACGATGGTATTCACTTAATTAACGCGATCATCTCTTTTCCTCGATTATTCTTCTCGACAAATATCATTGTTTTTTTTTTTTTTTTTTTTTTTTTTTTTATATAAATCTTCTGCTAAAGCACATAAAAGAAGAGTAGTCAAAGGCCGCGATTTTTTTTTTTAAATTTCACTTCACGAGCGAGCGACCATCAAGGACACAAAAAAAAAAAAAACGATAACTTGTGATTTCATATTATATTCAGGACATACATTGCAACCGCGATAGCATGTCAAATGAAGTAGATAAATATTTTCTCGAGCACGTCGGAGAATCGTCGTCTTTTATCGCGAACACGTCGAGTGGTAAGTTCGAAACGGAGAGAACTTGGTTCGTGGTTCGTTTCGACGTTCGTTTCGACGTTCGAAAGGAACGATCGATTGGTATCGTTATTCGTTCTTTAGAGAACGGAGCGATCGCAAAACGGAGAAACTTTTACGAACGGTCGTGTGGCCGAGGCCCGTTTGCCATTTGTGTCAATGATAAAAAAATGTAAAAGCGTGCTCATTAGTATTCTTCGCGAGAAGGGTGAAGCTCACGATTAATCTCACACCATTTCGTACTAACAATATCCAAGCCAACAACGATCGCCGACCTTCCATGCAAATAATGAAAAATGGAAATCGCACGATTGCTATTCTCCTCGTCTATAGTTAAATGTAGGATCGGTTTTGTATCATTCAAATCGAATCTTAACGATCAAGAAGTTTCGTCGAACAAATCGTTATATATTCGATCACTATTACGATGAACTCGATGTTTTTAATATTATCGAAAAGGAGAATAAGATACGATAAAAGAGAAATTCGAGATAAACGTTTAACACATTGTATCGTCGGTGTTCCAACGTGACTCACGTGCTCCGTTCAACGAAAGCAAAAGAAGTGCGCGAGTTTTCAAACACTTTCCAATTGGACACCCAGCGAGAATCGTCACGTGAAATGGAAAAGCAAAGGAATAACGCACTCCCTCGGAATAAAGCGTTTCTCTCGGTCTCGTCGAAAGCGATTCGTACCGGAGGATCGGCTGGAATAAATCCTTGTCGTTGGTTGGCAGCTTTTCTCCTGAGATTGCCTAATGCCTCGACACTCCAGGCGACGCGTTATGCTCCATCGCATGAGCTGCATGACGTTCGAAGAAGAACACTCTCCTCTTTTACAATTCCACGTCTCTGCCAACGATCCTTCCTCCTCCCCCTCCCCCCTCACCTCCTCCTCCTCCTCCTCCTCCTCCTCCTCCTCCTCCTCCTCCTCCTCCTCCGCCGCCGCCGTCGCCGCCGCCGCCGTCGCCGTCACTATTCACCTCCGGTCGGCATTCGTGCGAGAGAGACGATATCTCGCGCTTCGCGTCGGCCCGAGAATAAAGTTAACGTCTCTTCGCGCGTAGGTGGATTTTCTTTCTCCTTTTTCTTCCTCTACGTATACCTATGTAGAGTTACTCTCCGCGTAGAGAGCGCCAACTCGCGGCGAGATCCGTGATTGAGAAGAGTAGAGAAGAGGAGAGAACAGAAGAGAACAGAAGAGAAGAGAAGAGAAGAGCAGAGAGGTAAAGGAAAGCGTAGTGGGGGAGCGAGTTCCGCGTACTCTTAACTCGATCGAACGCACGACGGCTTGTTACGACCGGTGTCATCCAGCAAGGACGAAAACCGACTGATCGCTCGGTAAAGAAGCAGGCTGGGCATAGGTAGGATCGCGCAATACCACTGTACGCCGGCAACCTCATCCCCACCACTGTTCTTGGGATCGCCAGCGATCGTGGCGTCCCACTATCCGCGCGAGTTTCCACCACCACCACCACCACTAGTACCACCACCACCGCCACCACCACGAGCATCAGCACCACCACCACCACCACCACCATCGCTAGAAGCAGCAGCAGCAGCAGCAGCGACGGCGGCAGCGGCAGCGGCACTACCACCACTACCACCGGCATCACCTCCACCACCATCGCAAGTGGAGGCAGCAGCCAGCTCACACCAGGCTACCGGCGACGTTGCTTCGGTTATGACAGGGAGGCGGTGCGGTTCATAAATCAGGGGAAAAGGGGCGGCGCTTGCGTTAGCCACTCACCGACGAGTTATTAATTATTATCTGGCCGCGCTCGATGCACCCTCGCTTTACCACCCACACGATTCCGTGCGTTGTTGACTTTCTCTTTCTCTCTCTTTCCTTCTCCCTCCCCCCCTCCTCTCTCTCTCTCTCTCTCTCTCTCCCTTTCTGTCTCCCACCCTCCCTCATTTTTTTTTCTTCTCTCTTTTCTCCTCACTTTCTATCCTTCTCTGTTTCTCCGAGCTACGATCTGACACCCACGCGATTTTACGCGATTCCTCGGACTTGGTTATGTAGTCACCTCCTATCGTAGCCTTGCGATAAGCCAACCGGGGATCATAACTAGGTAGGACGTCGCCGGCTTATCCGTTTCCCGTGCGAAATAGCATTAACGCGATTAAGTGTTATCGAGTGCGAACATCGGCACTTCCTAAGGCTTCCGAGCCTCGATCTTTAGCTTTAACTTCTGCCGTTTGCCCCGTTTCATAGCGTAATTTTCTTACGTTATAATAACCGAAATTTTGTTATAGATTCTACACGACCAATTATTGTAATTTTTTTTTTTTATCTTTTCTATTAAGCATTTCCTTGACGGGTCGAAAGAAATGATCGAAGGAAAAGATAGGCCGTTGCAGGTAGCTCGTCCTTTTGTTGTTTATGCAATCTCGACAATGGAATTCGGCGAATACGCCAGGAAAAGGTTTACTACGACGTAAATCATAAACTTGTAAGATGGACTCTTCTCAAAGCGAAACACTTAGTAGGGTTCTATTCTGTCTGGCTCTCTCTCTCTCTCTCTCTCTCTCTCTCTCTCTCTTTCCCTCCTCTCTATGTCTCTGTCTGTCTTCGTCTTTCTTCCACTCGTGGAAATTTAACAGACCTATACAACTTACTGACTCTCGTCGGGTGTCCGCGAATGGGCAACAATGCGATAATGGGTCGGAAGTCATATTTCACGTAGACCGTCTCGGCGGCAGCAACAGCTTGTCCGAAGTGCTTCCTGTTCCAGGACTCACATACATTTAACCGCTAAGAAACTACGAATTTGCCTGAGACGGTCGGTGATAGACGATCTATTGACTTTCTCAAAGAAGTGAAAGAGAAAGAAAAAAAAAAAAGGGGGGGGGGGGCTTGTATCTGGTTTGGGATCTATTGTGAACGGAAAGACATCTTTCTTCTCGTTTTATCCTGCTTTTCGACTTGAACCCGTGTTACGTTTTTTTCCCTTTCCTCTCCTCTTTTTCTTTTTTTTTTTTTTTTCTAGGAAAAATATTTCATCGGTCAAGCAAGAGCATAAAGCGCATAACGCTTATAGGTAGAGTAGTACTGTACAAGTAGGGTGGTCCATTTCGATGCGTTCTTACGAGTGCAAGGTCGTGGGGGCTGGTCGATAAAAGCAATGACTGAAGGATCGGCAGCGGGGGTCGTTGCTCTCGTTAGTTTCGAGTCGCGACGAGTCATGGCGCATTCGTGCTGAATACAAAAGGGATTCGTATTCGTAGTGACGGGGTCGAGTCTTGTTTAAATAAGTTAGCAGTGGCGAGTAAAGATGAAGGGGAAAGGTTGAAGGAAGGGGTAGGAGGGTTACAATGAGGAGAGGAGGTGGTGAAGGAAAGGGTGGTAGTAGAAGTAATAGTAGTAGTAATAGTAGTAGTAGTAGTAATAAAAGGAAGAGGAAGAAAGGGAAAAGGAGGGAACCGAAGGTAGAAGACTAAGGTAGAAAAGGAAAGGGTAAGACAGAGAGAGAGAGAGGGGGTGGGGGGAGAGATATAGATATAGAAAAGTGAAAAGAGAGCGAGGAGAGAAAGAAGCTCACCGAGGGAATTTGCACGTGGCGGCTCGCGATTGGCTCGCACCTGTCTCCTCGGACCGCCCTCTTTCGTTCGCGATCGTACGGAATGCCTACATACCTAATACGCTTTCTTGCTCGCTCTCTGCATATACTCTTCTTGCGGCGTATCGCGTGCATGCGAATGCACACTTTCTCGTTGAGCGAATGCACGTATTATTGCCAAGGCGAGGTGTTGGTAGCGTGTAATGAAGCACCACCACCACCACCACCACCACCACCACCACCACTGCCGCCAGCACCACCACCGCTAGGCACACTACCACCACCCCTCCCACGAGCTCGCTGCACGCCAACTTCCCCTCCACTGGCGCCCTCGGCGAGCCTCGCGGACGTCAAGGTAGGGAGCCGGAACGAGCTGGAGGGAGTTGGCGCGAGTTAGCGGAAGGTTCTCCAGCGAGCGGAGAAAGGGCATAGGATAGAGAGTAGATATTATACTTTTGTGCACGCGGGCTTGCGGGGGAGGCTCGAAGCAAAGGGCCGGTACTGGATGAAGAGGTGGAGGAAGCGGAGGAAGAGGTGGTACGTGGCCGTGGTTACACGCGGTTAATCTATCTTCTGGTAGACGCTAAACTGCAAGATGGAGGCCTCCCTCCATTGCGATTGCCATATTTGTAATCGAGAACGATGCTGGCTTTTCGATCGGACGGCTTCCTTTGTTCTTGAGGAGTCGATTGATCGTTACGGAAAGTATATATATATATATATATATATATATATATATATATATATACACACACACGTACATTCTTCATAGAATCATCGTGAGATTTAGCTATCCGTTAGGGACTAGGGAAAAATTTCCAGATAGAGTAGAACGCAGCATAGGTAAACTCCAATCGTGATTTTATCGTACCTATTAGCTTTAAACGTTCTCCACGATGAGGAAAGGGACGCGGAGAGGGGAGAAAGTAATGTTACGATGTACGAGCACGGCGGAGTGATTGAAAAGCGCGCGTTCTTTACTCGATCGACAAGCCTAAGAGAGAACGTGTTACGAGAGCTTTCCTATCTTCGGGCCGAAAAAGCCAGGAGGGGTTAGACGGCGGCTGTGGCGGAGTAGGGAGAGACGTGAAAAAGAAAGCGCTCGGTAAGTACCGTGTAATAAAGTATTGGCCATGAAGGGAGAGTGGAAGAAGGAGCAACAAAGAGAAAGAGTCCTTTCGGTGGGTGGGTGGTTCGCGTTCCAAGATCCTTCGGCGATCTGTTAAGTAACCTGCGGATTTACATGGTCCTATCTTATCGACGCACTGAGAGAAAAAGAGAGTGAGTGAGTGAGTGAGAGAGAGAGAGAGAGAGAGAGAGAGAGAGAGAGAGAGAGAGAGAGAGAGAGAGAGAGAGAAAGAAAGAAAGAGAAAACCTCTATGTGCCCGGCGTCCCAAGGCATTTATTTATTCGTTTGCAAATGAATAAAGAAGGTCGATCGATGCTCGATCGCACCGACTCGGTTCCTTCGGTACAAGCACGGGCAACACAAGCAAGCATGCTATGGATTCCAAGTTAGAAGTATTTCCCTCAGTGAGAGAGAAGGAAAGAGAAAGCGAGAGAGAGAGAGAGAGAGAGAGGGAGAGTGAGACGCCGGCTTGTAGGCCGGCCAATGGAGCCTAGGGCTGGAGGAGCGAGGAGAGGAGGGAGCTCGGGCATGTCATACGCGAAGCCCTTATCTCTGCTCCGGCCGGAATCATGATCGTTCCTCTCGCGCGAACTTGCCCGTGGGATATCCCTTCGCTACACCAATTCACGGGTACAACACGGAGTGTGAGAGGGTTTTAATGTTACCTGCCCCGAGCATCTCGGCACCGCGGATATTTATCGTTATTTGTAATCCCGAGGACCATCGGAGAATATGTTCGAGCTTCTTCCACGAGCGATCCCCATTGCACCTCTTTGTTTCGTACTTTATGGAGATCTTACCGCGGCGACGTTATTTCATGTTACGACTCGACGCTGACATTCCACGAAGCGTTCGTCCGCCTCCTTCTCCTCCTTCACCATCTTCCTTCCTTCCTTCCCTCCCTCCCTCCCTCCCTCTCCGCCACTCCTCCGACCTCCCTCTCTCTCCCTCTCTCTCTCTCTCTCTCTCTTTCATATAAGAAAGAATCTTATAAGCGTCGAAAGTCGCATCTCTTTCCTTGAACGTGATCATTAACGCGATTATCCGCTGATAATGACGCGTTGTTATATCTTTTTGCCCGTTAATGTTGGTAGTTATTGACACGTGCAATGTTAATTAGCCCATTTTGTTAATTAAATATGTAAACTTTGACTATCAGCGAACGTAGAGATACATATAATAACGTTAATGATAAGGTTTCCACGAACGTTTGTAATTATTTACAGTTAGCTAATGGCCGGTTATTTTGTTAGGGGAATTCAGTTGGCAAAAGTGTTTAAATGGAATAAGATAAATTCTTCGAAAAAGGTTTTCGGTCTCGAAGAGGTAGCCGATCGTTGCGAAAACAATTTATTCGGATCTATCGCAGGCGGCGGGTGGGTCGGCCTTCGAAAGGTGAAAGGTTAACAGCCTCTATGGAAATAATGGCCGGATCGTTGACCGTAGTAATCTTAGCCCGCGGAAACAATTTAATTGCTCGTTCAGCGTCCGTCATAAACGACGTAGCCCTACTCTTTCTCTCTTCGGAAAGCTCACGCATATACGTACATCATACATGTATTACTGAAAGAGAAATATCATAGTTCGGAGACGATCGATCGAAGAATTGCGAATTCGTTCGATCGAAAAAAAAAAAAAGAATCTTTTCTTCTTTTTTTTTTTTTTTTTTTTTCTCTATTGCGGAGAGAATACCCTGTAAACAGGACAGGGAAAAAAAAAAAGGAAAGAAAAAAAAAAAAAGAAGAAGAAGAAGAAAATAACGGCAAAGCCGCCGGATCGATTTTAGGCGAGATAAAAGAAATCGGAATTTAAGATTTCACGGTTGTTTAGTTCGAAAATGGAAATGATCAAAATGCATGGACGACCCGAGAGCTCGTTAATTACCATATATCGTTGTAACATCGTGTTCCGTGAACTTGATCGTTTCGAAGAAGTGGAAATGAATCGTGCTAGTGAGAGATAAAGAAAGAAAGAGAAAGGGAAATGGAGAGGGGTAAAGAGAGAAAGAGAGAACGACAGAGAGAAAGAGCCATTCGCATGCATATGCGATTCACAATCTTATCTGTACACCTCGTAAATAGCGGACAATACCAATGGCCGATTCTCAATGCAGTTACTTAGGTAGTCTATTATATAGGCATGAGCTGGTAGTGCATTAGTGCCGCCAGATTGACCCTTTGGTCAAACGCCGTTTAAGTTGCGCCCGGAACAATGTTCGTGTGTTTCGCCATGCAATGAGGTACTTTCGAGGATCCAGCACTTCGTTCAGGATTGTTTTCTATTATGGATAAAAGATTAGCTCGATCCGCAACGATTCCTCATTGATTTTCTATTTTTCCTCGAAATTTCTATCATCGTTTTGCGTACGTCTTAATCCATTCTTTCTTTTTTTTTTTTTTCTTACTTGTTTCCTGCTTTTAATACTTTCTCTTTTATCGTTCCTTTTTTTTTTTTTTTTTTATTGCTTTCCTTTAAGCAGATCACGTATCCTTCTCTTATAGGATTGGTAACGAACGTATAAATCTTAATAAGATTGTTAATGGAGTATAATTCGCTATGAAAAGTTCGAATCCATACGTACACGTGGATAGTAAACGTTTTAGCACGCGCTTCGCTGCGGCTTTTTTTTCTCTTTTCTCTTCTTCTTTTCCTTTTATTTTTTCTTCCTTTTTTTTTTTTATCTTCTTCTTGTTCCACCTCTGACATCGCTCTCGTCGACCTCCTATCTCGCGCTCTCCATTCCACGGACATCTTCTCGGCACTTCGTTATTTGCCACGATGATTATTACGATTATTACGGCACGGTTTGCGGCTGTCGTCGTAAAAACCGTCCCATAAAAAAGAATCGGGGCCTCCGGGGTCCCCTTTTAATAAGCGTCTTCTTACGACTCGAATCTAAAGTCGAAAGAGAAGAGCAGAGAAGAGAATGGAAGAGTAGAGAAAAGAAAAGAAGAGGAGAGGAGAGGAGAGTGGAGGAGAGGAGAGGAGAGAAGGGAGACACTCTTGGGCAGGAGCGAGAACGAGTTAGTGGCATCTCTTCAAAGACGCAAAACGCGACTCGTCTTTAAGAGTGCCGGTACAGAATCAGCTCGATCCCAATGATCGTTCGTGAGTTTTCATTATCGCGCGTTTCGCCACGCCGTGTTAACGCTCGTGAACTCTTCATCGTGCTCCTCACGAATTTATACTCGTAAATCTATCCTTACCTACCTAAGGTAAGGT
>OU964961.1:2400476-2430476 GCA_918808275.2 Dolichovespula sylvestris
TTATCGTCTAGTGTTTGAACACAAGGGCATAGTTGATCTTGTTACATTCAACTCTGTTTGTACCGTGCATCATCAAAATTAATCTGATCTCGATAATAAATGTGAATCTAATTTAAAAGCACCAACGGCGATGACACGAAATGAAAGACATTTCGAAAACCTACAAGTTGGGAATACTCCTAAGTGCGATCTTACATGGGCACACCTCCTCTAAAATATTTCTTATTGTCGGAGATATCGATTGATAGATCGATAACTGTTCGATCGAGAACTTTAAAGGAAGGATGTGGAAACGAAAGCGTCTCTCTCTCTTTTTCTCTATTAGCACCCTGACGCCAGATGACGAAATGTTCTCTTACTCTCTCTCTCTCTCTCTCTCTCTCTCTCTCTCTCTCTCTCCCGAACGTCTAGCACGTGCAGTTAAAATGAAATCACAAAACAAACCCAGAAGTTGTTGGTGGCGGTTTGGACCGTCTGGAAGCAGGCAGGCGAACAGGCCTCCTCCTTGCCGTTTATCGGCGCGTTACTCGACGACGGAAGGACGTCCGCATTGCGAGTAAATATTTGAAGATCTCAAGTCGTCGTCTTCGCCTTCGACTTCGTCTTCGTCTTCGTCTTCGTCTTCGTCGCCGTAATCGTAGTCGTCGTAGTCGTCGCCGGAGATCTTCTCCTCATAAAAAACCGCGGTATATCCCGAGCACATCGACGTGTGCGTTCCCGACTTCCGACGCGATCGTGTCTGTTTCATCAGTCGACGTTGAAAGCTACGAGAAGCTCCACGATTTTCTTTATTTCCTCCCCGATTTTCGAGCATTGTCAAATAAATCGATATCGCCCGTATTATCACTGATCAGTTCATTCACCATATCTACGCGAATTACGATATGAAATATATTATATATGATATGAAAGATAGATTTTTTTTATCAATTAATTTACCTTTCTTTATCTTTTCCCCCGTAATTATTTCCTAACGTTTACAAACAAATCGTTCGTACAGGTTCAAAGCTTTATATCGTATCGGAACGTCCCTCATTCGACGTATCTGTTCGTTCATCGTTTATCATCTAGGATGGAAACTTAAAGCTTCCACGAAGTCGTAATCCTACTGGCAAGGATGGACAAATCTTTTTTCGTAGGAAAAGAAATATACCTAAAGTTATATCTAATACTTATTTCGTAGATACGTCTATGTAAGGGTTAAAAGGCAATAGGTAATATTCGAGGTGGTACGCGTTCTAAGTTATGACCGATACGGAAAATAAGGTCTCGATCCCGAGGGAACGGAGAGCTTCGTGCGCTCGCGCGCAACCGCGTTGTGTAGTAACGTATCGGTCGACTTCTCGGAATCTCGCGGGGCATTATGTTATATGGGTATAAATAACCGAACGGGAGCAATAATACGTAATAATATATCAGTCGGGATTTTAGTGCCGTAGCTAGGTCGGTCGGCCCAACGGTCGTAATTCATCGCGCGCCACGGTTCACCCTATATCTATATACGTATAAACATACATACGTTCAGCTTTCCCAACACACCTATATAACGTCGTCCGTATGCGCATCTCTAGGATGTACGTATGTACGTATGTACGGTGTTCACGTGACTTCCGCGAAAAACCTTCATGATGCTTGTTCCCAACCAAGACATCATCCACGGCGACGATCTTTTGACACCTTCATTTTCTACACCGTTAACATGTTTCAAACGAAATAATTCGTATTTTTCAATGTTCCTTCATTACCATGGAAATAAATCTCAATGTGATTTATTGATGGGCATAAATATATACAGTCAAATTGTCGTAGAAATATTTATTCGAGTTTCATAATTGAAGAGTTTATCAGAATGAAAAGTTACACTATTACGAATCAATCGTACAGATACGATATAACTATATCTTGGAAGCTATAACAATTGGACCTTGTAGTTTAACAAATATTGTGTGTATGATGAATCGATCCGTAAATATATACCTATTGTATTGTCGCAAATAATTTCTAACTTACAATGATGAGAATATACGAATCGATCCATCGGTAGGATTAGACGATTAATTGGATATGATTGGAGGGGGAGGGGGGGGATTAATATTTATTTCGGGTTTTATTTCAATGTTATACGATGATAAATACGATGATCAACGATACGAGATAATGTCAGAAAATTTTTCTTTCGGCGAAAATTCCAAGGGGGAGGGGGAGCTGGAATTTCGCGCTCAGAAGGCCTTCGAAGAATGCACCGCGAGAGAGTTCGACGAAGAAGCTTCCCGATCGAAAAACAACCCCTTGGACCGTGTACAGGGTTCGAGTTAACTCGGGTTCGGTTACACGAGAGGGCTGGGACGGCAGATTTCATCATAATAATTTTCCAGGCCATTAACTCGAACGGGGGCGAGGACGATCTGCTTTTGCATAAGGAACTTAACAATCTTTCCAGCACGGTTAGGGTCCCAAGCTGCCACTACCATCCCCCGTACACGCCCCTGTACTTTGCGAAATTCGACCGGCCGAACGAACGAACGAACGAACGAACGAACGAACGAACGAACGATCCAACTTTTGCCGCGGTAATAGAGCTACGAAACTTGTGTTCGTTTTTCTTTTCTCAATGTAACGTGTAGTAGCAGGAAACGGCGATCAAGTTACTTTTAAAAGTATTTTCTTTTCCTTAAAGCGACGTCTTCGAGAGTCCATGGAAAAAGGAAAGATTTCTTTCCGTTTCTTTTTTATTTTCTTTTTCCCTTTTATCCCCTCACTACGAGTGACGAAACGTTTAAAAATTAATACGTATACCTTCCGCTATCTTTCCTTTATTGCGATTGTGTCTGGTACAACGTCGTAAAAATAATTGTAATCGATAAGAGACGTTCGTGGAAATTAGTTCGAACGTAGTATCGGAAAAAAAAAAAATAAAAAAAAAAATAAAATAAATAAAAAGGAGTATTATTCGCAAGTGAAATCTCTTTGGTGTGAAAAAGCTGTTTTCTCAGAAAGACGGGAAGTTGTATATGCACTCCATATCCATGTACATATACCTTGTATATAAAGATATTATACATATATGCACACACACATACGTACACATATATATATATATATATTTTTTTTCTTTTTTTCGAAAGGCACTCTAGGGTATCGAAGATATCTTTCAATATTGACAAACCGTAAGCGTGCCGGGACTAGCATTTCGAGCATTAATATTACATTATATCAATAAGGGTTTGAAAAATCTGAGGGGGTCGCGGCAAACGGATGGCCGTCGTTGAGGTTTCGCGTTACTCCGCAAACACTCTCTCGTCTTCCTTTCTCCCCCTCGTACCCTTCCGTTTTTCACCTTCGGGCGAGAAGATATTACGCGCTCGAACGTGATATCGCTTTTCCCAACCGTCTCGACTCGCGCGGATACTTTAGAACCCTCCGGGCGATTGATAATTCACGGAAGAGCAATCAAAACGATATCGCTTTGATTACAAAGCGACGGGAATCACACATTTTTCTAAACGTTTACGTTTTATCCGATATACGTTCATAAAAGATCCATCGAAGGATTATTTTTTCATTATATCTAACGAAAAATATATTTTTCGATAATACATAGATCGTACTCTACCGATTTATATTATCAATCGAACTTATCGTCTTCTCGCAGATGATTACAAACTGCGAAGGATTTTAAATATCGAAATGCATTGAAATTGCAAATTTTGTCTTCGACGAAATCAAAAAAAAAAAAAAAGAAAAAAAAGCAAAGGAAAAGAAAATTCGAGAAACAAAAGAACATGATAAATGATCAGTAACAAAACTAAAAAGATACTACACGTTTCCTTGAAAATAAATTACAAATGTGTGCGTTTCGAGAGACGTCCGAAAGAAACAAAAAAAAAAAGAGAAAAAAAAAGAAAGAAGAAATAAAAAGAAATTTTGTAGCAGACACGTAACGAAATTCGTAGGAACCAACATGGGATTTCTTTAAGAATTTAAAACATCTACACGCGGATACGATAAATCACGAAATTCTCTGACATATAATCATGGCAAATCGCGGATAGTTTATTTAATAGCCGCTGACGTATATATCCGGTAATACCGAAGGACATAGAAACGAACGCAAAACGTACTTACTTACTTAATTACTTACAAACTTACTTACTTACATACGTAACATAATAGTTGGTTACTAGGAAGGTTGCATCGTAAATTTGAAGGATCGCTAGTTCGATAGCCGAACGAACGAAGATAGAATAACGGTGGCGGGGTGAGGGGGCGGATTGTGATGGGGGGATGGGGAGCAAGAAAAAAAGAGAAATAAATAAATAACAAGAAAAAAAAGAGAGAGAGAGAGAGAGAGAGAGAGAGAGAACGATAGAAAATCGAGTGGGACGAGGGAATACCGTGCCATCCGGCTTTAAGTCGATGGCTGAGCACGCGCCACGGTGGCTTTTTTCGTCGGTAAGGGAGAAGGGACAGAAGACGTGCGTGGCTGATAGAAGTAAGAGCGAAAGAGACGGAAAGAGAGAGAAGGCCAGAAAGAGAGAAAGATGGATAGATAGATAGATAGAGAGAGAGCGAGAGCGAGAGAGAGAGAGAGAGAGAGAGAGAGAGAGAGGGAGAGGGAGGGAAAGAGAAAAAGAAAGAGAAAGAGAAGGTTAGCTCGAGAGCCGAATTGTCGGAGAACCAGGGAGATATCTGCGGCGGATTCTATTTATAAAAATGCATTTCAGACGGATAGCCGAGCGCACAATAGTGATGCCTTCGATGTCACTGCTAGGTCGGAGAACGCGTACGGTAATGTGCGGTAGAGGGGTAGGAGGGAGAGGAAGAAGGAAGAAGCGACGAGGAGGAGGAGCAGGAGGAGTAGAAGGATGGGAGGGAGGGTTGATGAGGGGCAGAGATGAGGGGGGAGGGGGGAGGGGGTGGAGGGGAGGGGTGGAGGTCGGTCGATAAATCAGGAAGCTGCAACGCTCTCGCTTCTCCACTACGAGCGTAGATCTAGCGGGGAATGGGGGGAGGAGGAGGACGAGGAGGGGCGGCGGAGGGGAGGGGAGGGGAGGGGAGGGGAGGGGGCCATACACGAAGAAACTCCTCGCGGGTTCCTTTTTTTTCCCTTTCTTTCCTTTCTTTTCTTTTCTTTTCTTTTCTTTCTTTTTTTTTTTTTTCGTTTTATTTTCACTTTTGCGTCTCGAAAACCGCCGAAACGAAAATAGCGACCGAGAAAGTGACTCCCGAACTGACTCTCTATACTACGCTACTACACGCGCTCGTATACGCTCTCACTGCCACCGTATACCCACGCTCTATATACGCCCGCCCAACTTTCGAATTCTTCCGTCAGAACTTTGTTCACCGGCGGCACGCTCGTTCCTCGATCTTCCTTCCTTCCTTCCATGACCACTTCGTCATCCCTTACTACTCGAGAATTCGCGCCTACTTTTTAATAAATCCTTCTCGACGTCTCGCCTCCTCCGTACCCTTATTCTTCTTCGTTTTCGTTTTCGTCTTCGTCGTTCTACTTCTCTTCTTCTTCTTCCTTTTTCTTTTCTCCCCTTTTGTTTTATTTCTCTTCCACGTCTTTCTTCCTCTCTTTCGCGTCTCCTCGTTAATTGGCGTTCTCCTTTCCTTCTGAATGTTCCTCGTTAAGATAGTAGCTTCTCGTCGATCTTAGAAATGGTTAATTAATATATATGACGTATAAAAGGAATTGTGTATCCTAAATCTTTCTATATATATATATTAAAGATTATATATGCAAATTATTCCGATATATATGTTACGCATCCATCATCCGTATATTTGTGTGTACGATGTGTGTATACATGGATGCATGGATGCGCTAATGTATGTTGAAACGAATATATATATATATATAATAATATATAATATATATGTATATATATATATATATATATATTATATGTATATGTATTAGTAAAGGACGATGTATATACAGAAGAAGAAATCGCAAGAAGAACCAGACGGTGGAATTCCGTCGAATCGATTTCGCATTACCGTAACATCATGTCGTTAGCGTTAATGAACAACATCTGTAGCCGTGGTTCTGTCTCGTAGGGCGGGACGAGTTCGGGAGGGGAGGTAAACATCTTAAGAGACCATCGTATCTTGGATGTAAATAAAAGAACGTCCGCCCTGTACGCGTTTCACTCAGCAGCTCGGTCTATTTTTCTTACACGTGTTCGTCCCGCGAACAAGACTGCTTCGATCGGGAGCTTCTCTCTCTCCCTCTCTCTCTCTCTCTCTCTCTCTCTTTTTCCTTCCTTTTTCTCTCTTTCTTCCTCCCATACAATTCTCGATGCTTCCCATGGGGAATGAGATCGGTCCTCTATAACAAGTTTCGCCGAAGTCCTATCGAACGAATCTTGGATATTATATAGTAACATGCTTATGGTACATAGAAATTTATTTGTATTTAGAATTTATACATGTGTGTGTGTGTGTGTGTGTGTGTGTGTATAAGCAGAGATTTTTGTCAACGTAAAGAGATAAACTATATAACACGGATATCGCTTAGAAAATCTAAAGTAAAATAGTATATAACAATTTATGTACATGTAATTCTAATATAAAATTATAAGAACATTTTATTACAGGCTGGTAAGATTATTTTTGTTTTTTTCTATTTCGAGGAAGAATATTCTATAAAAGATTGACACAAGATTTTTTTCCTGTATCGTCGTAAAAATTTGCATGCGATCTAAATAATAGAAATTACATCGATATGACGTAGAACAATCCGTGTTTATTTTCGTCTAACGTCGTCGTCGTGTTGTGCGTCTCTTAGAATGTCTCACTTTGATAGTACGTTGATGTGTCGCTCTGGGAAAAACATAACGCGCCTTCGAAATCGTGCTCATCCTTGCGAAAGAAACTGCTTTCGTGTTTCGCGTTGAGTGTGAGGGTCGCGTACAAAATGGTATTGCCTGTAAGATATGTTTATTGTATGTCCATCTAGGCTCACCCTTGCAGCGGGGACACGTAGAAAGAAAAAGGGTATCGACGTCATTGTTTGAAAGAGAGGAAGAGAGAGAGAGAGAGAGAGAGAGAGAGAGAGAGAGAGAGAGAGAGAGCCGATTCACGAGAAGTCTCACGAGGGATATCGACGAGATTTTCGGTTGGATCGTAAAGGTTATCGAGTCGAGCGTGGTCAGCTGTTCGAAATAACGAGTTATGCGAATCAACGAAAGGTCAATACCTACGCGTTGTAAAATTTTTTCTCCCCTTCGATTTTCCATCTACACGTTCAACCTTTCTCTCCGTAATACTTTATTTTATTTCATTTCATTTTATTTCATTTTATTTTATATTATTTCATTTTGTATCATTCCATTTCATCACGTACCCATTTATTTTATCTTTTTATTACGAAGAGAATGGTACAATATTTGTTAATTCCGTTCGAAACAACGAGTTATGCGAATTAACGAAAGGTCAGTCAAAACGCCTTGTCAAGCTCCCCCTTCCCCATCCCCCGTTCCATCCCTGCCACCACGATTTTCCATGCCCGTGCAATGTTTCTCTCCGTCGTATTTTATTTTATTTCGATTTTATCCTTTTTTCTTTTTTTTTAATTTTGTTTTTTTTTTTTTCAATCCTTTTTTTATAGTTCGAAGCAAACGACTTTTTCGATATTGATTTCGATTATCGAACGATCGACAAGAATCAGTTTGAGCGATGATCGATAGTTAACGAACAAATTGGGATCGATCTACTGGCCTAAGTTCATAATGAAATATAATCAAGAAGATTTTCCTGATTAATTCGATAAAGTTCTAATAGGATCGTATTTTCTAATCTTAGAAATCGTAATACGTAGCCGAATAAATTAATTTAAACTTTCTGCCAATCAACCGTGAATGTGTCTCCCACGCCAATCAATTTTCGTTAAATACTTTCACGAAATTTCAATGTATTGCTAGCTCATACATAAATTATCGCCATTACCTTTGCATTAGGTTAATAAATCTTTCAACGAATCTCGGTTATGCAACGGGATTTTCGATGCGATGTATTCGAACGCGTTGCACGGGATCCATTCTCCAACAGTCTCTCTCTCTCTCTCTCTCTCTCTCTCTCTCTGTATCTATTCCTCTCTTTCTTTTACATATACATAGGTAAAGATGTATTAGACGGTGTCGGAAGATCCTCGTGAGGTTAAAGAAGAGGACCTCGTCGATCAGTAACTCCGTGACACTTGCAACGGCAAATTCTAAAGCACGAAAGGACGAATCGTTACTAATTACTCGAACTTAATAAAAAGCTTTGTCTCTCTCTCTCTCTCTCTCTCTCTATCACTATCTCCCTGTTTCTTTCTGTCTCTCTTGTATTTACTTGCACACGTCGAAAGGACATAGAAAGAAGAGATAGAAACGAACGCGTATCTTTCATGTCTCGTGTATTTTCATCGTTCTCTCGTGGCACGCACGCGAGAGCATATGTCCGGCACGTATAATCCGTGAGCGCGTGTACGTATGTAGTACGCATGTGAAAAAGAGAAAAAGAGAGTGAGAGAGTGAGAGAGAGAGAGAGAGAGAGAGAGAGAGAGAGTCTGGCGAGCACGCTCGTTTCGGCCGATCTTTACGCGGCTGTAAATCTAATTCCACCGACGCCGATAGCACTGGCTCGTCGTCGTTTTGCTCTCTCTTTCTCTCTCTCTCTTTCTCTCTCTCTCTTTCTCTCTCTCTCTCTCTCTCTCTCTCTCTCTCTCTCTCTCTCTCTGAAAAATTCGGACGGAACGAGTATTAGAAAAAAAGAGTAGAAAGAAATAAAAAAAGAAGAGAGAGGAGAAGACGAAGGAAATGAAAAAGATAAAAAAGGGGGAGTATAAAATGAATTTCTTACACTCCATTTTGTAATTGACTCTCTCTCTCTCTCTCTTTCTCTCTCTCTCTCTCTCTCTCTCTCTTTGAAATATTTATCATCGAATAAAATTCCGATTTGGATACGATAGAAATAAGCAGCCGCCATTCATTTATCCAGTTATTATTTGTGGGTAACAAAAAGAAAATAGAGAGAACAAAAAGAAAAACGAATGTCTATTAAATTTTACATGCTAGTAATTATTATAATATTACGTTGAGTGGTATATATTTATAATATCGTCGAAAAGAAGTTATTCGTTCCGAATTTTGTCTATAGGCATAATTACGTAGAAATTATAATATGAAATCTTTTCTCGTCTCGCGTTCTTTTCTTTTTTGTTTTCGGAGAAAGATTATGAAAGAAGGCACCGAATCGACATAACGATTTATGTTAAACGCGTTCGATTTCTAAGACACGTTCTCGTTTACAAGGTTAATATAAAGTATAAAGCGATCTCGATGGCGAGAACGATGTTTCCTGCCGTTGGGAGGGTCGCTCGCTTACGCAAGTTAACGTTTCTTTTAATCTATACGATTTCATGCGCGAGATAAAGCTACTTTCGCGAAATTGAAGTATAGTTATCCTTGGTTGGTGTTGAATAAACGAAGATGATGAAACATGCGGAGACAGAAAAGATGACGAAGATGATGATGAAAAAGATGAAGACGATGATGAAAATGAGACCGAGGATTAAAGTGAAGATGAGGATGAAGAAGAAGATATCGATGATTCGCGTTGCCTGTTTTTTTATTTTTATTTTTTTTCTTTTTTTATTTATTTTCTTTTTATTTTTCATTCGAGGAAAAAATTCAATTTTCCTGTCAACATTTTCATAAAAAGCGTAGCATAAACTCGACCGGAGTGGTAAGTCGCGAGTCTCTTTCGATTCCATTCGGCAAAATGTTTATCCCGGACGATCCAAAAGTTATTTTTATACCTAACACGTCTTTTCGCCTTGTCCACGGTCGTTCGCACTTCTTAAATCTTTCCTTGCTACTTGTTAAAACTTCCATCGATTCTTAAGATCACAACGATCGTTGTGCATCGGATCAGCATTTCTTTTTCTCTCTTTCCTTTATTTCAATCCTTCCTTCCTTCCTTCCTTCTCCCTTTCTTCTTCTTCTTCTTTTTTTCCTACAAATAGATCGACGATTCGATCTTTCTTTTCGCTTATTGAATTTTTATCTCTTCGATTGTGAAAGATAGAAGCAGAGAAAAATGGGACCCCGAGGATACGGCTTCCATTCTCTTTTGCGCGTGGAACAATGAAATCTTAGGTGAATAAGGATGTCCCGTTTAAAAAATTCTCTCTCTCTCTCTCTCTCTCTCTCTCTCTCTCTCTCTTGCTTTTTTCTACTGTATTTCTCCTCTCTCTCTCTCTCTTTTTTTTTTATTCCTTTTTCTTCGGGAATCGCCAATGCCACTGTCGAAGTAAATTGAAATTGTCTTTAATTTTTGAAGTTTCTTGAAACAGACGCGGATTCCTATCCCACCTCCCCCGCTCCCGGCCCCTTTCCCTCCAGCCCCTATATAAAGGACGATCTTTATTGTATGTGTTATGTGCATTCATCAACGTCAATTGTATGCAGATACGTACGGCGTCCTCTATCCTACGCGGAGAGATAAAATGTAGAACGCGGAGGGACTCGTTACTGCATTTATTAAGTGCGCTTCTTCGCGTGCTTTGCATTTTCTTGCGCCGGCCAGCATCTCGACGTTCGAACCTAAGTAAGTACATACCTATCTACTACATGTGAACGTAGTCTATGTATAAAATCCAGAATCCAGCTTTGCGTCTCTACATAGACGTTAGATACACATCCACGCGCTTTTTATATCCGCGAGTGTACGGTTCGCGTGACGCTTATAATACGTCCTGAATTTGTGTGGTATATACCTATGTGAATCTGGCATCGGTTACGTTTGATGTTTATGCACGATAGTTCGTAATATCTTGTCCGATGTATCTCCTATCTATGTATACACACACACACACACACACACACACACACATTCATGCACGTATGTATTTATATCTGATATTGATATAACGTGTACATATCTCTCTGTCTCTCGTTCTTTTATATATATATATAAATAACCTGTAATAAATATGAAACAAGTAATCTTTTGAATATTCCGTTTTATCATGATAATTCAGGTCAGTGGGTGCTATTAAGAAGAGAGCAAGGTTGAAGGCCGTATTCATGAGGAAAGACACCCGTAAAGGTCAAAGTTCGTTTAACGCGTGCAAATAGTGACAGACGTCGGGTCCTGTTCGCTCGAATCGACCGGTATAGGGGGTAAGTAAGTACCTAGGATATCTCTTTGATTGAGAACTCTTCGACGAAAACAGAATCGAGCTTCGCTGAGAAATGAAATAGTCGTGTCAAGGATCCTACGGTTTCTATCGTGCTATGTACGTCAAAGTAGGATTCCATGCGATTGCATATGCTGAGAGAGATAGAGAGACAGGGACGGAGATACAGATAGATTAGAGGAAGAGAGAGAGAGAGAGAGAGAGAGAGAGAGAGAGAGAGAGAGATGCAGCAACAATTTCTCGAGAGTTCTCGATCGAACGACGGCCGTCATTTCGTCGTCATTAAACTTAATCGATGTGATTACGTCGGACAATGGGAAAAATCCCATTGCACGAAGTGATCGCCTATTTAGATCGTTCGTTAAACGGGGGGGTCTACGTTTATATATACATATATAAAAGTAAGATATATATACATATATATACATATACATACCAACGTATATATCTTACTTTTTGAATTTACAATCTTTTCACGTAGTTATTACATATACACGTATTATACAAGACGATTATTTATCCTCAAGTATGTATCCATGTATGTATGTATGTATATATACGTCATTTCGTTCGAGTTGATGCGAACTGGAGATCGATTCAATGGGAAACTACCTCTCCTCCGTCGGCCAGCAGAGTAATTTACATGTCTTTCTATCGATAGGCACGCGGTTCCATAATCTGTAATTGACCGGTGAGAGAGAGAAATAGAGAGAGAGAGAGAGAGAGAGAACTCTGATGGACGTTCGATTGGATATCTGGCAGGTGTCGGCTCGAAAAGGTCGCTATTTTCTCTATTCGTTAAAAGGCAAGCTAAAGTACGGAGAGTTTCGATGAATCGATATAATTTATATAGAGTCGATCTACATTTTATGAGAAGTAGAATAAAAATAAATAACGAAGAAAAAAGTGAAAGAGAGAGATAGATAGATAGATAGATAGATAGATAGAGAGAGAGAGAGAGAGAGAGAGGAGATAGAGATAAAGAAAGGAATGAACCGTTCTCAAAGATTTAGTTTTTTTATTCTATTTTTTTTTTCTCTCTCTCTCTCTCTTTAACTAAGATCACTAAAGAAAAGTATAGTTTACTCAAGAGAGCCTAGTTTTTGAGTTCGAACAAAGCCTCCAGAGAATGATAGAAAGAGAGATAGAAAGAGAGATAAAAAAAGAGACAGAGAGAGAGAGAGAGAGAGAGAGAGAGAGAGAGAGAGATTCTCTCAAAGTCCTTGAAGCGTGCGGCAGGATATATAAAATTCGATACCCGCGGTATGACAGGCAAAGCGAGGCATCCTGCGGATGACAATTTTCGGTTGGTATTACCACCCCCCCCCCCCCTCCCCTCTATTCCTGTCTCTCTTTCTCTCCATCTTTTTTCTTTCTGTTACGGGCACAGTCGAGCCATTCAGGTTGCCGGACTTCATTGTACCATTCGTTGTTTGCAAAGGTAATCCTGTACCAACGAGTAAAAGAAGGAGAACACGAACCTGCCAGATCTCTCTCCCCTTCTCTCTCTTCGAGAGTGATCGAGAGAGACAGAGAGAGGAACAGAAAGCACGACCTGGCCCCATAAGGTTGTGACGGCTCTTAGCCCGCAGGAGTAATAGTAAAGGAGGAGAGGCACGAGCTCTCTTCGTCCGTGCGACAGGACGAATGCGACAACGGGACAAATTTTCCGCCGTAGAAACCTCGAATGGGGGAAACGACGGGTCTCGCCTGGTTCTCTCGGTCCTAGCCCGTAGGGCAGAAACGTATTAGATTTTAAAATGACAAAAAGGAGAGCCCGATCTCTCTCTCTCTCTCTCTCTCTCTCTCTCTCTATCTCTCTAATAATAGTTGTGTTCTTTTTCTATCGAAGCTCTATGGGATAATATAGGGTGGTGTATACAGATATGCATGGTACTACGTATACTCTGTTTCTTTAACCATGAGCGCATCCAATATCGGCCCTTTTAAGCCGTATACGTGTGTCTACACGAAAGTGCTCGGTGCAGTCTAGCGAAAAGCCGTGTGTAAACACACGGGATCGCTCTATGGTCCCCTCCTGTCACCGTATTCCTCCCCTATATCTTTTTCTTTCCTTCTCTCTCTCCCTCTCTCTCTCTCTCTCTCTCTCTCTCTCTCTATGTCTGTCTCTTTTACTGGGATACCTCCAACGAGCACAGAGATTCACCGCGACATCCTGTCAATCTCGAGTCACCCATCGAACTACTAGCCGCTGTTCCTTCGATCTTATCCGATCTGGTCCTTCGAGAAGATCTGTACTTAACTACCGCGGGAAAAAATTCGGGAGCTTCGATGGTATTCATAGAACCTTTACCATCCTCTTCTCTCTCTTTTTTTTTCTCTTTCTTTCTTTTCTTTCTCTCTCTCTCTCTCTTTCTTCCTCAATACTACTCGTAACAGACCATTCGATCTCTGATCGCAGTTAATGACGATGTTTCTTCGTATAGTAAGAACGTTCCACGATCAGAAGATGCACTCGAGAACTCGGTAAAGCGAACGTTCCGTTCGACTCTTATCGTGGATAAGTATAATACCGGGGAAGCTACAGTTTCGAATAATTGCATCGGATATGGGATCTCTTTCTTTAATCGCCGAGCCTTAATGGCCGCTTCGTCGTCTTTTAGCGTTCTCTTCGAGGAGTAATAAGGCGGTATATAAATCAGTCATCAGTGAAAAAGAAAGAGAGAGAGAGAGAGAGAGAGTAAGGAGAAAAGAGGGAAATATGCGAGCGCCATATAGACGGAGATTACGATTTCATGGACGATAGTCGTCGAAGGTTTTATAGGTTGACATTTATGTGATCTGCACGGATATTTCGATATGTAGGCGTTGCATCGTCCGTGGACGGATGATTACGATGCTCTACAAGCGACTTCGTATAACCTTATCGATAGTTGCATACATGGATACACGCGTATATATATATATGTATGTATATTTATTTATTTAAATATGCGTATATATGAACATGAACTCGTAAGTAT
Organism: Dolichovespula sylvestris; assembly: GCA_918808275.2. NCBI lineage: Eukaryota > Metazoa > Arthropoda > Insecta > Hymenoptera > Vespidae > Dolichovespula > Dolichovespula sylvestris. Next base: position 2,414,658 of record OU964961.1, read on the forward strand.
AATATAATTTGCTTTATTACGTGCTGAGATCAAATTTCCATCAAGACGTCAACTTTCTCTCTCTCTCTCTCTCTCTCTCTCTCTCTCTCTCTCTCTGAAAATATTCTATTTACGTTTTTGAGTTAAGTAATAGAAGATATAAACTTTCTATGAAGATGTTATGAAACAAAATATGTTTAAGAAAATAAAGAGAGAGACATAGAGAGAGAGAGAGAGAGAGAGAGAGGTTTATTTTTATAAAAATCATACTTAAATACGATTAAATTTTTTGAGATTGGTTAATCAGTATATATATATATATATATATATATATATATATATATATATATATATATATATTAGCTTACGAATATGAACCGTTGTTCATTAAAGGATAAACGTAGAGAGTAATCGGAGAAGCGGATGGTAAAAGGGGGATAAGAAAAAATGGCGCTCGGAGGATCAACGTAGACGTGCTTTGACCTGTCCGACCATTGGATAGACAAATAATCGCTAAGTGGGTAGGCAAAGGCAGAACCGAATACGAAATACAATAGGAGAGATGAGCGTAGGTAGGTATAGAAGGGGTTGGTGAGGTATATAAAGGGAGGGGGTAAACTCGAGACACGGAGAGGGTTCGAAGAGTAGATTCGAAGGGGTCGAAGGTTGCTTGGTAGGTTGGGAGCAACCGAGTGCCACCTTATTGGTTGAGAATTTAACCCTCTTCCACCTTTTCCTCCCCACCATGGAAGAGTCGCGTCCCTATGCGTATGATATGCTAACGAGCGCATCAACGGGCCACGCATCGAGGGATTCTACCCTTCGTTGGAGGGGTTGGTTGGCTGCTTTTCCAAGAGGGTGCCATCCTACAAGAGAAAGAGAGAGAGAGAGAGAGATAGGGTTGCTACGCATAGGCACGCCGAAAATCCAATCCTTCGACGCATTAATACCGAAGAGGAAGCCACGTCGATCGTATGATTTCTTTCGGGATTCGCCGTTACGTTCTTCTATTTCTTTTGTCGCATTGATATGACATCAGGGAGGGTTGAATTTCGATAGTAGCTAGGTGTCGTTTCTACGGTATCCCCTTTTCGAATCGGCTTTTATCTATTCTATCATTTTTTATCTGTCGGTTTGTGTAATAATTTTGTCGAAGTCGAAATAAATTTTCATTCATATCAATATATATATATATATATATATATATATATATATATATATATATATATAATTAATATATAATTAATATAATATAATATATATATATATATATATATATATATATATATGAAATTGATATTGGATAAGATATCTTTTATGCAATCGTAAAAATGAATTTGAATTAATAATAGACAATAAGACTGATGGATCCAGTTAAGTTTCCTTCGATAACGGAGGGGTACGTCAAGGTAAACACAGAACGATGACGAACTAGGGCCCGATTCGATTCTCCTCTCGTGTTGTCTATTGAACGGATCTGCATTGATACACGATACGCATGAAGGTTCTCTCGTCCCATTATATTCTCGAGTACAGTGTATAAACAGGCGCGTTGTTGTAATTCGGCCGATCGAATCGAGATTCCGGCTTGTAACAGATGGCGATTTCGGTATCTATGTATGTAGGTACTGCGCAGCTTTCGTTCTTAAAACATTCCTCGGGGGAGGAGAGGAGGAAGATACAAATCGTGCCGTGCGGTTCCTTTAACCCCGAAATTAACATGTCGTTCGTACGCCGTTGGTTGGACGTATCCGTCGTTCGAAACCGTCCGACCGTCCAACCGACCAACTGACCGACCGACCGACCGACCGACCGACCGACCGACCGACCGTTAAATTCGACCGTGACTACTCGTCTAACTCGCTTGAAAACGTTAAGGTTAGAGAGATGCAAATTAAACTCGCAAAACTGGTTAGGCTTGTGGTGCTTATTAATGCTTTCGATATATACTCTGAACTCTCTTTATCTCTTTCCTCGATAACTTTCGTTTGAATCATGATTATCGAAAAGAAAGAAAGAGTGAGTGTCTGGGGTAAATGAGTGTGTGAGTGAGTGAGGTAACGAGCGAACGAGCGAGTGAATGAACGGGTGAGCGAGGAAGAGAAAGAAGGCGAACGCTGAATCCTCTTCGAAGCAGCAGTTACAGTCGCACGAGGGTTGAGACAGGCAGACAGACGATATACAGAAAAGAAAGAAAGAAAAAAAAAGAGAGCGAAAGAGAGAGAGAGAGAGAGAGAGAGAGAGAGATGGAAATAGATCGGCTGAACGAGAAAATAGCCTGAGAGAAAGAGAGGAAAATAAAAAAAAAAAAATCGAGATGCTAATCTCCCATCGCGTCGACGGGGGAAACTATGTGCTAATGCGATCCCATTTAGCCAAGTCACCCGGAAAACGGGACACCCGCCCTGGTTTCTCTACAAGGAGTACCCCCCCCCCCCATCCATTCGCCCCACCACCCTCTTTCCTTTCTCACCGCACACGACACGCGTGACGCGCGCTTAAGCATGCAGGAGGAACGAGAAGGATAAAAGAAAGGGAGAGAGAGAGAGAGAGAGAGAGAGAGAGAGATAGAAAATTCGTGATCCAGTAGAGCCGATCATAACGCGTAACTTGGGATAAATGCGAGTCGATGACATAAAACATGCGTTGTGTTTCTCTCTCTCTCTCTCTCTCTCTCTCTCTCTCTTTGTCTATGTCTATCTCGTTGCGGAGAAGAGGGGAAGTCCCCCATTAGCCGCTCATCAGCCTCCAGGCGTTGTCGATGTTGCGGTGGCTGCGACAGAGTACCAGACCGGGACAATCTCTCTCTCTCTCTCTCTCTCTCTCTCTCTCTCTTTCTAGTAAACGCCATTGTGCCGATTCGTATGATCATCATTATTTCGCAATTCCGCTCCCAGATCCTCGGGATCCGTTGCGCGGCCAAGCGGAAACATTTGAACATATTGGAATACGCGTGGTATTGTGTCGATGCGATTTGTTCCTCTCTTTATTTTTTTGCCTCCTGTATATATTCCATTTGATTCTCTCTCTCTCTCTCTCTATCTGTCCAATGGTCCCCCTTCGCCGATTCACCGATATTTTTTCTCCTTCCGTTCTTTCCCTTTTTTAATACACATCGAGTCGCTTCATATAGTGGTATTAACACGACCACCTATGTCATCGTTCTCACAGGCCAGTCATAGGTGTTTCCTGTGCACGACGATTACGGATCTCTCACCGTGGGGAGCCTATCAGTTTTGCGACTATATCTTTCTTCCTTCGAGACGATTTATTAGGGCTGATTTCCTTTTCCTCGAACCACAGAGCAATCCGATTAGTACGTACGTATATATCTATGAATGTATGTATGCATGTATGTATGAACGTACCTACCTACCTACCTACCTACCTACATACATACATACATATATACATACGTACATACATATGTTTTATTTATTATAGATCGTTGGGAACTCGTTGTACTAGATTGACCTATACCTTTGTACGTCATGCAGACAAGTTTTTCAAAGAATTTCTCGAAAGAAACGATTTATATTTTCCAGAAATAAGAAAGCGAGAGAGAGAGAGAGAGAGAGAGAGAGAGAGAGAGAGAGATCGAGTGATAGCGAGCGAGCGGTAGAAAATAATTAAAAGGATTTTTAAATGCTTACGCGTTATCGTGATACGACGATAAAGATATTATGCGTTTATAAACATCGGATAAACTGGTCCAAGTTTCTCAAATAGTTTCATACGAGCATAAACCGACGCGACAATTTCGATCGGTAAAACGTTAATAACCGCAATAACTTTTTTTACAACTGCTATAAATTTATGGATAATCAGATCCTAAGGACACGTACTCGAATATAAGTGGAGAATGATCAGAACTGTGGAAGCTTAATGACTCTCCTCGTCCAGTTTTATAAGAGCAAACGGAACCCTTATAAGCGCGGCAAGATAAAACTTTAAACGAAGAACCAAGCCCTAAATACGTCTTAAGAGGGAGTCTCACAATCCCACCTCACACTCCCACCCTACCCCTATCATCTCGCCCCTCTACCATCTATTTTCTTTACAATGTAAATCCACACGCGAATCGCTTACATAAAATCTAATGGACGAAATCGATCGGATAACAGGTTCTCGACGGGATCTCGTGTCTCTTACGTGGGTATACGGGCATGCATATCACTCGACCGTGGGCATGAAAAAAAGAGAGCGAAGATAAAACTAACGAGTGCGGTAAGAAGCTTTCAACTATATGAATATTAATATGTGTTAGGTCAATGTGTCGATCGAGGAATCGAGAGAGAGAGAGAGAGAGAGAGAGAGAGAGAGAGAGAGAGAGAGAGAGAGGAATGGAAAAAGGGGGACTTAAAGACGATGCCTTTGGTAATTAATTTCTCTCTCTCTCTTTCTCTCTCTCTCTCAATCTCTCATCTCTCTTTCTAACTAATAATAGTTACAACTGTCGCATATAACGAGAAAGAAGGAGGGACGAATAGAGAGAGAGAGAGAGAGAGAGAGAGAGAGAGAGAGAGAGAGAGAGAGAGGAAAGGGAATTAGTGAGCGCGTTTTGTACATGGAAGAGAAGTGACAGAAGGTGGCGCCGTTTGGCAATAAGCCCGCGGGTCCACTTGGGTTTCGATTCGACTGAGTTGGTTATTAAGTAAATACCCGCCGCTACCTTTCTCCTTCTCCCTCCTTCCCCCCCCCCTCTCTCTCTCTCTTTCTCTCATTCACTCTCATTCTATCTATCTCCATATCTATCTCCCTTTTCTCTCGTAGGGACGTAACGTTAACACGAACGGTCGTAACGACGAAGGCTGATAACCCTTTTGCCTCGCGCCAAATAATATGTCCCCCTTAAACGGTATCGTTTGATGTGTCGTCGCTTCGACGCACATTTTCCGCGTGCCTCTCGACGCGGCCAATTTCGAGTGGGAGTCCTCCTCCTCCTCTTCATCCTCCTACTCATCCTCTCCGCCCTTCTCGCTCACGAGTTTTAACCCAACCCCTGAAAGTTACATCCGAAAGCTAGTCAGTCAACCAGCCAGCCAACCAGCCAACCAGCCAACCAGCCAACCATCCAGTCAGCTTTCTCTGGGGGCTACGTTAATCCTCGTCAGCACGCGTCATAATCATCGTCTATAGCCCAACAACCCCCTCCCCCTGCCCCCGCACCCTACTACCCTCCCCCCCCTCCCTCCCTCCCTCCCTCCCTGGCCCTTCCATCATCACCATTCTCGCGGTCGGCGTTGCGTCCTCTGTAATCTTCTGATCGAATCCATCGGCTCGACGCGACTATGTACAGTACGACCGTCGGTTATTTCAAAATGGACTTAACAAACGATTCTCTTATCGCATGGATGGCCCAAGTGATAAGGGATTAGCATTTCCATAGGAATTAAAATTGGTACTCGATATCGATGAGACCATTGATAATCTGAACGTAGTTACTTTTCCTTTGTCTTTTTTTCTTTTTTTTTTATCAGATGTGTCATCCTGCAACAACGATGATAAGGCTAAGTTATATATATATATATATATATTCGAGATTGATAAAAAATGATGCTGGAATCATGAGGAATAATCGACGGTAGTCCTAACGTGTCGTAAAACCAATCTGAAAGTCGTTTGATAACGAAGCTCGTTGTAGTTGGAACGCGATATCATTTTTCAATGACACTTTTAAAAGACTTTTTCACCTACGATTACCGGAACGCTATATAACCATATGTGTTTGTATTTTTTTTTTTTATTTTCCTTTTCTCTCTCTCGCTCTCTCTATATCTCTTTTCTTCTTATTTTTTTTTCTTTCTCTTTCTTAGCAATAATTGTTTCTGTCCGATCAACGGGACGAGATATAAAAGCAGAAAAGTATTGGTAACATTTCGAATTGAGTCGATTTACTTTATCGCAAAGATCAACACGTAAGTATGGTTAACACAACTGTCCGTCTGTTTTGCGCTTCGTAACGAACAGAGCGATCGTTCGTGAAATGGCAATAATTATCGCGTCGATGTGTAAACGATAAAAAGTATAAGTCTTGAAAAGGAGAGAAAGAGTATGAGAGAGAGAGAGAGAGAGAGAGAGAGAGAGAGAGATAAAGAAAGAGATAGAAACGCGCGAGTTCACGCGAGGTAAAAGAGGAAAAGAAATAAAAAAAAATTAAATAAATAAAAAAACGGAAGAAAAAAAGAAGAGAGAGAGAGAGAGAGAGAGAGAGAGAGAACCTTATATCTCCAATCTTTCGAATTTTCATCTCAACGAGGAAGAATGTTATCTCTCGTTGACGATCAATCGATCTATCTATGTATGTATGTATGTATGTATGTATGTATGTATGTATGTATGTATGTATGTATGTATGTATCTACGTCCGGCCGTTTCTAATACTTGGCAACTGATCGACGGATAGGAAGGATCCATTCGAGTTTCGTTCCGAAAGCGAGTGATGTATATCGATGAATATAAGCGTCGACGAGTTTGCCAAATATCGCTAGCATCATCTATCGAGAGTAATATCTTAATAAGGATCGCCGTATTGAGTTTTACGAGTCGTACTCAAATACATACGCGATCGGCATGCTCGAAGCGTATTGCTACCGGTCGTGATCGGGTACCGCTCGAATCGCGCCTCGCATCGCTAATGATTACAAATCGTCGACGATTATTAGCTATCATCGGCGAGGTACACGATGTGCCTGCCCGGTGTGCGTCGATATTATAAAGTTCAATCTGGTTATTGGACGGAGGCCTGCTACGTTCTCTCTGGACATTGAAACGTTCATTTGGCTGCCGGCCAATTGGGCTCTTGCCCTTCACTCATGCCAGTGAACGATGTACGAAATTGGTTTCCCTGTCCGAGCGAAAACTTGCTTTTTTGTCTCTCTCTCTCTCTCTCTCTCTCTCTCTCTCTCTCTCTCTCTCTCTCGTTTACGCACATATACACACATACACACACGCGTTTACTTTTTATCTTTCGTTATCTTCTTCTTTAGAAAGTGTTAGAATGCAAGCGCGAAATACGAATTGACGAGCTGTTAGTTTTCCAAGACGATCGAGTTTACCTTACCGTACATAATAATCTATTTCAATAGCTTGATTGAGAGATCGTTTTTCTCGTTGTATTTAAAACATATAAAAAGAGAGAAGAGAAGAATAGAAAGGGGAGAGAACAAAGGGAAAGAAAAGTACTCTCTCTCTCTTATTTTTCCATTCCTGTTTATTTCTTTTCTTTTCTTTTCTCTTCTTTTCTTTTCCTTTTTTTCTTTCTTCTTCTTTTATTTTTCTTATTTTATTGAATTTAACGTTCTTACGCGGGACAGGACCGCGTCGTGCGGTTCTGAAGAAAGAGTGGGTGTTATGGTGGAACTTGCGCGCACGGACGATGTAAGTTCTTCGTTCGGAGGGGTAGAGACCGGACTTGAATGAAAGTTATGACGATGAATCTCGTTGGTAGGGAGGAGGGAACGAAGGAAGAGAAGAAGAAGAAGAAGAAGAAGAAGAGGAAGAAGAAGAAGAAGGAGAAGGGAGAGGGAGAAGAAGGAGGAGGAGAACGTTTAAGGAAAAAGAATGGAGGAACGGGGAGTAGCATGATTCTGTGCTCCCATAGTCCCAGGCGTATCCACTTACAGGTGACACCATGGTGACGATGGTTTGTGCCATGCAATAGTACCAGTAGTAGTAATAGTAGTAGTAGTAGTAGTAGTAGTAGTAGTAATAATAATGGAATAGTACGTAGATTTTAAGAGGATAATAAGATTACGAAGAGTTTTACGAAGAAAATCAAATCTTTTTCAAACTTTCCGTTAGGTATACGTATGGACGAGCGAACGGGCGCGCACGCGCGCGCACACACACACGAGGATAATTACTTGTACGAGTAAACGCTAAGTACTTTGAACTAATTGATTTTAAAGTTTAACTTCAGCAGTTCTTTCGGAGATAGAACGATCACCGATGATCGCGATAATAAACGAGAAAGTTTAGCGATCGTTGAATCCTCATCGCGTTCCTCCTCTTGTAAGCCACCCGATCGTGTGAGTTCAAGCGGACCGCTAATTGGCCGGAGAGCGGCGGAAACGTATGGAAGGAGAGTAATTTGTTGCCAATTTCCCGTTGATTTCGTTTCATCTATGGATCGACGTCGGTATCGAATAAATTTTGCATCACCTTTTATAGATAGTCACGCGCGAGAAAAAATTGATAATAATATGAAACTATCGATAATATCAACGCGTAACCAAAGATATGACATAACGAAATTTTCAGTATCTATATATATATATATTTAACGCGTAAAAATGATTATGCTAATTGATGTTATTATGTGTTAAATCGTACCGGTTTAATTGGTCCAATTAGCAAAGAAGTGGTAACGGTGTTTAACGCTTACCAATAAACGTCTTCTATACTGCAACCTGTTGTACGTATATTACATTTAACCAATACGCATAAACATTTTTCTCCTCCTGTTTTTTTTTTTCTTTTTGTTTTTTTTTTTCGTTTCTGTTCCTTTTTTTTTCTCTCTTTCGATTGATTTTTTTTAACGTATTTATCATGCGAAATTATGTCTACGATAGCGCGATATCTATACGGATATCTATGCGTATATCGGATAGTCGCGCAAATTGATACAAGTATCGCGTTAATAGGACAATTTATTGCTCGCGGCTCGATTTTATTGCGTTTTATTTACGAGAGAGTAGTAACGATCTCGCGTGTCACGGTCGCCCAAAGTGCTGACCGAGTAATAAGCGATACTAATTTACTTAATGCACTCTCTCTCTCTCTTTCTCTCTCTTTCTCTTTCGCTCTCTCTCTCTCTCTCTCTCTCTCTCTCTATCTCTATCTCTATCTCTATCTCTATCTCTTGTGCTGAAACGCGAAATCGTTGCTCGGAGTTTAAGCGAAATTAGGTAATAACGTCTCGAACTCGGAATAAGAGATCTCTCCAGGTTTCTTCGTTCGTTTCGATAAATTCTTCCTCTTCCCCTGAATGTTCAAATGGTAGCTTTCCTATAAATTAGTTTTCCTTGACGTCGAAGACGAACATAAATAAGTAGAAGGGAACATCGTGCAATATGGTATTACCCACTCTACCATAATAGAGGACAGTAACATTAATTGCGATAAAAAAAGAAAAAAAAAGGAAAGAAGAAAGAAAAAAAGTAAAAATTGTTGAGATCGAGGAGGAAATGTTTTTGCATCCGCGCTTCTGCTTTTGCTTCCACCTTTTGCTTCAAGTTTTCGATAGTTTCTGGTGTGCATCTGCCAATGTGCATCCACGTTTCGATCGTGGATTCCATCGAGAGTATAAATCAATAGGTCAGAGCCAGACACACGTTCAATCGAGCAACATCTCTCGTCGGTGCCGTATACGCGTCGTTAAGGAAAGATTATTGGATACCGAGTTTAGAGCGGGATTATCCTGTTTGTTCGTTTCTTTTCTCTTTTCTTCTCGTTTCTTTTTTTTTTTTTTTTTTTTTTTTTTTAATTATAATAATAACAATAATAATAATTATTATTATATTTTCATTTATCCGTTTTCTTTTTTTCCGATTACTTAAGAATATATTTACGTTGGAAAATAATGATCGGTATATGTCTATTTACGTCGAGCTCGCGTCACTCGGCTCGTTATATTAATTTTCATGTTAGAAAGAAACGATCATCACGACTGAGGGCCTCGGAGCACGGTGAATTATATATATATATATATATATATATATATATATATATATATATTATATTATATTATATTATATTATATTATATCGCGAAAGCGGGCATTAGCTCGTCGTAACGCGACCGGTAAGCGTGCGTTATCATTGATCTTACATCCAGTTATTCGCATTCGCTAAAAATAGCGGGCAATCAGAAATAAGCCGAACGCAATATATCCAAAGCTTTATGAATATTTACCGTCGACTTTATCTCGAACGGTTGAACGCCGTGCGTTAGCAATACGGCCGAATAGCCAGTTCGATATTTTACGAAATGGCTTCTTACGAGGACGATGTCGCTCCCACGATGAGTGTCGCCATCTCACAATTTTTATTTCACATCTCTCTAATATTACTGCACTCTAATTCGGCAGCATACGCGCCTGACGAGCACCACTCCCCTTGCAACGTCGATTTCGCGCGTTTATAAATATCGTTGGGTCGTTTAAACGAGAGGGAACGTCATTCTATCTCTCTCCCCTCCCCCCCTCCCCCTCTCCCCCTCCCCCTCCCCCGAGTGTGTTTCGCCTGTCTTCTTTTCAAAGCGAGAAGATCGTTCTATTACGATATCAAGATAGGGATAAGGAGAATGAAAAGAAAAAAAAAAGGTCAGAAAAAAGAAAGAAAAAAATAAAGAAAAAACGTCGAGGAAGAGACAGAGTTACAATACTTCGAATATCATTTGAAATTCTTGAAGATTTTTTTTTTTTTTTTTTTTTTTTTTTTAACGGAGCCAATTAATTAATTAATTTATTAAACGCCGTTACAAACTCGACGTTACTTTAAACATCGTCGTTTTATTCGAGTATTTCACATTTTTTTCGAATATTCGCTTCATCGTAAACGCGAACGAAAAGAAAAACAAAAAAAAAAAAACGCGTCGTCGCTTTTCCGATAGGAGGATATATGTCAAAGGAAAAGGAACGTAGTCTCTGAATTGCTTTGTCGTTTTCTCTTTTAAAAAAGTTTTCTCTCTTTTCAGGCTGACTTCGCACGAACCATCGAGAACGTACGAGAGGGTGTTGATTTCGTGTCGATCTTTATATTTTATATACGCGTACTGTATATATGAGACTTTTGAACACCCTCTCGTAATATTTCCTCAGAAAACGTGTTTTAAGTATGTTTCGTTAATATAATATTACCGAACGCATTACTCGTTCGATTGGATTTTTTTCTCTTTGTAGTTTCGTAATATCGTTTATAAATATAATCAATTAACGTATATGTTTAATAAGTATTATATGGTACATTAATGAGAGAGTATGCGTCGAGCATAATCATTAAAGACTTTCACGAGATCGTGCGAAACGACTTTAATGTCATAAACAACGTTGCAAAGACACCTACGTTCTTTGGTAAAGTTCATCAACCTGATGATGAATCTCAAAAGAGAAAGAGAGAGAGAGAGAGAGAGAGGACAAGTTTTTCTATGACTTAGCTGATCGATCGAATGGAAAATGATTAAATCGAATTTAAATGAATCGATCCTCGAATCATACATATCGATATATGTAACTTGTCAATCGTTTCATTCTCTCGAATATCAATATAACGATATCACGATTTCATTTAACTGACAAAATATAACAATCTCAAGATTCACTCAGCGCAAAATTAATTATCTCTCTATTTTATTATTTATTATCATTATTATTTTAGTTTTATTATTATTATTATTATTATTATTATTATTATTGTTTCTATCAAATCGAATCGAGACAAAGTTTTTCTATGACTTGGCTGATCGATCGAAGTAGCTGAATCGATTTTAAGTAAATCGAATCTCGAATCGTATACGTATAACCGGATCAATCGTGTTCTATCAAACTATCCGGCATAACGGGTATAACGTTTTATTTTCAAATTATAAATAATAACATTTTTGAGATTAACTCGGCGCGAAAATAATTACAAATCTCGATATTATTTTCTTTTTTTATCTCGAGCCGGATCGGGACGTTTTTGTCGTCGTTATGTCACTCGAAGAAGTAGAAAGGGATAAGAGGAGGTAAGAGAGAGAAGGAGGATGAGGACGAGGACTAGGAGGAGAAGGAGGAGGAAGAAGGAAAGGAAGAAAAGAAAGGGAAAGAAGAAAAAAGAAAATCGCGATGCACCCTCAGGGCCCTTTACGTATGCTCGTATGTATCATATATATATATATATATATATATATATATATATAGAGAGAGAGAGAGAGAGAGAGAGAGAGAAAGAGAGAAAGAAAGAGATAGTAAGCTTGTCCTCTTCCTGCGACGTCCTTCGCGCAAAACCTGGTGAGCATTCCTTCGCGGAAGAGGCGAAGGTCGCCAATTATCGAGAGGCGAGCCGCGAAGGCGGCTTAATGCGATCTACTATGACGGGTCATATTCAGAGCCCTTTTTGTTCGAGTCTCGACGTCGATACGATGCCAGGCGACGATTCCACGTCGGCGTCAAAGAGCACCGACCGCTTCGTAAATCCTACGTTGGCTCGCACGCTCGCTCTTGCTCCTGGCTACCGAGATCACTCTTTCTCTCTTTCTGTCTGTCTGTTTCTGTCTCTCTCTCTCTTTCTCTCTCTCCCTCTCTCTCTCTCTCTCTCTCTCGCCTCGATACGTCACGAGCTAAAACTCGTGAGATCCGAACGGAGATCTTTCGTTCAGGTGACTACCAAGTCGTAATCGTAATTCTTTAACACGTTCCTCGTAAATGTAGACTCATCGAATGTTTTAACATCGTATTTTTCTTTTCGTTAATAGAAACCACGAGCGATAATAGAACAAAAATTACGTACATATAAATATATATGTATATATATATATATATATATATATATATATATATATATATATAAGATTAAAAATACTGTCGTAATATTAAAAATACTTGACATAATGGATTTCGACGATATCGACGAGTAACGTCACTTGAACACAATTTATATTTACGCTTGCGAAACTTACAATTAGTAATAAAGTTTTACGCGTTTCTTTACTTTTTAATATTTGTATCGTTTAATTTTTTTTTTTCCTTTTTGCTTTTTCCAGTTTCTTCGACACCTCTTTACTTTGAACGATTTATACGAACGACACGTGGATCATACTAGAAAACACGAGTTAGGGCGTTTGAAAGAGTCAACGTACAACGCGAAGACGCATTCCACCGTTCGCATAGTTCGCACGCTGACTTCCAAGTCCTCTGTTACATTCTATAATGTAACGCATAAAAGAATAGCTTCTTCGTTTATTGTTATGTCGCGTATTTGAAGCAAATTGTTGCGGTTAAAAAAAAACAAAAAAAAAAAAAAATAAAGAAGAACCTACCTACAACACACTTTCCACGCTTTTAAATATCCATGTGTAAACGTTATACTTAAAACATCACGATGTCATTTTGTAAGAACCCAACGTAATTATTTATTCTACAAGAGAAAACGAATGTATGTGAGTTTTGATTTCGAAAAGTATAGCGTTTTGAAATCATTCGTGCATCCGATTGACCGTTGAATACATTTTACCTTTCGTATTACTCACGAGTAATACAAAGTCGAATATGTATATTGAACGTAACACATTAATCGATGGCACACATTACGATAACATGTTGCGTAATCATAGTTCTTTCATTGTTCTTACGTAACGACAATCCTACATACATTGTTTGTAACTTGCGATTGAAAATTGTTTTCGTTAGATGCATTGCGATCGTGCAATATTATAACTATGTACTTATAATGTTATAATATATATATATATATATATATATATATATATATATTTATATATTAATTAATATATATATATATATATTATATTATATAATACTTGAAAAATTAACTTGAAGGTCTCATTATCGTGAACGTCACATTATTATTTATTTTTCATATATATATATATATATATATGTATATATATACGCCTACGATTTGCTTCTGTGAAATGAAAGTTAAAAATACGTACGAGAAACGATATTTCGATATAAACGCCGTTTACTCCGTAGTAGGGGGGGCTTCATCGTTACACATCTAAATGTTTTTAATAATGAATGGTAAAAGTAAATAATCATTCTAAGAAATTCCGATTGGTCTCATTGCCGAGAGAGTATATTTTCGTCTGTAAATACGAACAAACGGAAAAAAAAGAAAAGAAATAAAACAAAATTAACGCGTCATTTTGTTTAATTTTGTTTTCTATCTTCCTTTTTTATCTTCTTCTTTTGGAAAAGGAAGGTAAGGATAATCGATGATTTTCACTCATCAATTTTTTTCAAATCCGATAGCAATCATTTTTACCTTTTTATCGTAAGACAAACGTTTCCTTTTAATCTTCTTCTTCTTCTTCATCTTCATCTTCTTCTGAACGCGATCATTGCGAGCGGAAGATCGAGAAGGGAAGTGAAAAGAGGAAAAGAAGAAGGAGAAGAGTAGAATCCGCACGCGTGCGATGCGCCTTCGTGGGAAGCACGCGCGAACGCGTCACACAAAGATAGAGGCTAATAGTTTGGGGTTGGCAGACGAACGGTCGCAAACGCCCACGCGTTTTCCCGCATTCGCACGTTGCTCACCAAAAATATTCACTCTCGAGTGCGACAAAAGGGCAAAAAACCGGTAAGTCAGCATCTACGTTGTTCCCTTTCTCTCTCTCTCTCTCTCTCTCTCTCTTCTTTTTTTCTTTCCTCTTCTCTTCTTTTCTTTGCTTTTCTTCTCTTCTCTTCTCTTTCCTTTTCTTTTCTTCTCTTCTATTTTCTTTTCTCTTCTTTACGTTTTTTTTTTTTTTTTTTTCTTTTTCACCGACACTTGTGCAACAGAGAGACGACAGACGTTTCTCCGACATTTTTTTCCCTATTTCTCTCGCCGAACGAAATTTGGACAATTTAACGATAATCCTTTTCCTCCTCCTTCCACCACTTCTCGTCAGCCCCTTACCACCCGATCGTTAATTAGCACGGAGAAAATATTTTTATCGACATTTATATGCAATCGAGTATGCAACGTTGAGAAAGAAGAAAATCCCATTACGAATAACTGCAAACAAGTTTTGGGATTAAAAATAGGATAGTTATTCTTCAAAGTTCGAAAGTATCTTATCGCAGGGCTGATAAATGAAATTTACCAGCATTGGGTGATAAGGTATTATTGTATTTGGAAAAACGGGTATAAGATTAGAAGCTAAACAAGTTTTCCGAACGAGGACGAACTTTGATTAAAGAAAAATCCTACGAATTATGTGTGTGTGTGTGTATGTATATGCGATTAAAAAAAATGTCTACGGTATTAAATACGGCGTAAAGGAAAAGAAAAAAAGAAAGAAACAATTTCTTGTTTCACACCTTCGTGTATGAGATTCGATATTACGGATTATATTGTATCAACATTTTCTTCTTATTTCTTTTTTTCTTTCATTTTTTCTTATTGCTATTGTTCCGACATCCTTGTAAACGTTTTACCGTAAATCACACGTAAAACTATAACAATTAAATATATACAATGTTTCTGCGATTTCGTACAATTAGGATACCGTATAACATTGTCGATTAACATTATCGATCTGATTAGCTCGTATGTGATCCAATTATACTATAGAATTATTAAAGTTCGTAATTATAACGAGATAAAAGTTTACGTCATTTCACGGCCTGTAATGATCGATCTTTCGACGTTTCTTTCGAGAAATTTGTCGATAATGGATCGTTCATTTTCTTTTCATCTAATACGTAATTAACATAAGTACTTATGCATATGAAATACATTTTTTACACGCGCGTTAACTGGTACCACTTATTTTTCGATGTAACGTGCCCGGCTCGATGACAACGATAACAAGTCGCGGCGCCGTACATCGCCGAAGAATACCGTTGTTTGTAGTAACATCGGTTGAAAGAGATAGAGATAGAGATAGAGAGAGAGAGAGAGAGAGAGAGAGAGAGAGAGAGATACGTTGTGTGCTCAAGGCAGCAACCGCTTATATGAGCGTCGAAGGTATTTATAATTTTGTATATTGTTGGAGCGAGGTCAATTCATAGTCGGGACGTATTCGCCCGTAGCTCGTCGGTTGTTCTTAATTCGTCGCAAATTTAATGGTCTTTGAGATGGCTACGTTCTAATGCGAGCGTGTGGTGTCTGTTTCGTTGTAGAACCGTGTTTC
>OU964961.1:2435476-2447976 GCA_918808275.2 Dolichovespula sylvestris
GTGTATGGAACCGGTAGGCAGTAAGGTAGTTAGGTAGGTTGGTAAGTAGGTAGGGAGGTAGGTAGGTAGGTAGGTAGGTAGGTACACGGTAGTAATCGACGACGAGATCATCTCGGTAGTAGCCGTTTTCTTTGAGATGTTTCATTTTTCTCGTCTCGCCGATCGACGAGTATTTTATCCGAAGGGGTGACGGGGAGGAGGGGTAAAGGGAGAGAGGGAAAGAGAGACGGGGGAGGGTAGAGGTCGATGAAGGAACGGAGTAAGAGGAGGTGGGTGAGGAAACACGATTTCACGATCGTTAACAACGTCCATCTTGATTCGATCTTCGTAATGTTTGATTAGATGGATGGATGGATGGATGGATGGATGGATGGATAGATAGCACAAAAACATATGATATATGTTGGTATATCAATATTTTTTTTTTTTGCGGACCTTTCTCTGATACCTAGACTGTGGCTGGGTTAGTTCGTTGTACATACCTACACGTAATAAATACTGTTTTCACGAAAACCAAATTCACGGTATAATAATTAATCACTTACGGCTCACGTTAACGACGCTTCCAACCGGATCGATCAGGAGAGGGCCCTGGATAAGATCCTCCTCGAGATGGGCACGGCTCGGTCGGGCCTGCTTTCTCCGTGACATCCCTTCAACTCTTTGGAAAAAAAAATAGATTCTCGCGCGCGCACCGTTCCTCACGCTAGCTCGTGCGCGATCCCGCAAAGGGGATTGGAGCTGCGGCGGCCGGATGCTACTACTTTAATGCGATCTTCTTCCGTTGCTTCTGCTACTTTACTATAAACTGGCCTTCCTCCTTCTTCCCGATTTTCTTCTCTTTCTATTTATTTTCTTTTCTTCTTCTTCTTTTTTTTTTTGTTATGTGTTTTCTTTTTTTCTGTTTCGGAACAAACACAGATTTAACGCGTTGATTTTCCCCTTTTAAATATTATTAATTACTCATTTGTCCAATATCTAAACGCACTATTACTCGTACTTCGTTACCGTCGTTCTTCTTCTTCTTCCTACCTTCCTTCGGAAGAATAATTAGACGTAGAGTACTCTCATAACACCTACGATAAATCGTGATCGAATCAACAAGCACCATGTCTCTAACACTTCTAATTCGTCACGGATACTTCTATCATATCGTAATCCCCCCCTCTATCTCTTTCTTTCTTTAACACGATCGACGACGCCTTCGTCAAGTCGTCGCAGCACCATCCAAAGGTAAATCCGTACCTTTGACGATTCCATAGGCACCACTCTACCGTTTCTCTTCTATTTTTTTCGTTGTTAGTTGGATCAAAAAAGAGGACACGAGAAGGGAGGGAGAGAGAGAGAGACAGAGAGAGAGAGAGAGAGAGAGAGAGAGAGAGAGAGAGAGAGAGAGAGAGAGAGAGAGAGAGAGAGAGACAGAATGCTCTCCAATATAAGGATAACGAAGAAGGATAAGAAGAGGAAGAAGAAGAGAAGAGGAAGAGGAAGAAGAAGAAGAAGTAGACGATGAAAATGTTGATGACGATGATAACGACGACGACGACGACGACGACGAAAACGACAACGACGATAATGATGATGGAGAAAAAAGGGTTCGGCCGGCGGCCGTGTCAACTCGGCCAGTAATCCATAAGAACTCTCTCTCTTCTCGACAGATAGCTCTACCTCTTTACCCTTTAACCCATCCCCTAACGAACACCGATCTCAATAATTTCTTCTTTAATCGTCCTCACAAAGTCTCCTCTTGTAGTCACACTCACACACACTGTTAAAAGTCGTAGTATCGTTCCCTCGCGTAGTCGCTTCGCACGTGGCCGGGATCCTTCTATCCTTCTCTCTCTCTCTCTCTCTCTCTCTCTCTCTCTCTCTCTCTCTAACACATTCTTTCCCTTTCTTTTTCTCTCTCTTTCTCTATCTCTTCTCTCTTTTACTTTACTCCTTATCACGAATATCACGTAGCGAAATTGTCGAAGATATTCGCGCACTGCACTTGATATCTTTTTCTTTTCTTTTCTTTTCTCTCTTCTACCCTCCCTCCCTCCCTCCCTCTCTCTCTCTCCCTCTCTCTCTTTCTCTCCTCTCTCTTTCTCGTTATCTCTCTTAACAAGGAGAACCGGCGAACGTCGACTCGTCAACAACGACGAGGACGGAAACTAACGAACGTTGCTTGTGGCACGACACGACGCACGAGAAGAATCCCGACGCCGACGACGACGACGACAACGACGACAACGACAACGGCGATGACGATGACGATGACGACAACAACGACGACGACGACGACGACATTCGCACGACGTACCGAGCGCACGACCGAACGTCAGTATGGTGCTGCTCGCCGTGCACGCCTTCTCTTCCTCGTTCTCTTACGCGTTCCGTGTCTATTGTTCTACGTATTGTGTATACGTACGGAGTATGTACATGCTATGTATCCATGTATATAAGTGTGTGTGTGTGTGTATATATATATATATATATATATATATATATATATGCGTGTGTGTATAAATATATATATGTATGAAAGCGTGTATAGACGTATGCGTATGTATGTGTCGAGCAACGTGCTTGCCTCTGTGCACACGTGTCTCTTCTGTCTCTCTCTCTCTCTCTCTCTCTCTCTCTCTCTCTCTTTCTCTTTCTCTTTCTCTTTCTCTTTCTGTCTTTCTCCCTCTCTCTTTCTCTCTTGTTTTATATACGTGCGTGTACGTGTACGTGTATCAGTCTCTTCCGTCGTCGTCGTACTGCTTGGTTGGGTTGGTCCGACGTGCGTGTGCGTAGGTGTGCGTGCGCGCGCGCGGCCCTCTTTTTTTCCTGCTTTCTATATCTCTCTCGCGCGAAATCCGCGGCTCCGATCGCTCGAGTCGGCCGGACGACGGACGGACCAGCTCTGGGCCTGACGTCGAATCACCCCTCTCCACCGTCCACTGACTACCCCGTGGTAGGGAGACGCTTCTTGCGCGCGCTTTTACCCCCACTCGTGTACACCGGCGCACACCCCACACGCTGTCGTTTCAACGAACCTCCTTCTCCTCCTCCTCCTCCTCCCCCTCCTCCTCCTCCTCCTCGTCGTCGTCCTCCTCCTCTTCCTCTTCCTCTTCCACCGCCACTACCACCACCACCACCACCACCACCACCACCACCACCTATTCTTCCTCCTCTCTCCTCTATTCCTCCTCCTCCTACTCCTTCTCCTTCTCCTCCTTTCGTGGCTCGACCTACACGCCCCCCCACTACTACCACTATTACTACCACCACTTCACCGTCATCGTCGACACCTCCGGTGGGGATCTCCACCCTTCGGGAGCACAGCTTCCGAGCGCGCGCGACCTTTTTCCTTCGAATATTCGCCGGCGCTTTGCCTACCTTCTTCAACCTTTATCTACCTACGCGCTATTAGATACGAGAGAATTTCCAAAGATATTTTCCATAGTACCTATCTATATCTATTCCTATTCTATATTTACGATGAAAGTAAATGCATAAGAGTCTTTAAGATTCGATGAATTATTCCTGATGTGGCTTTTCATCAAAGTGTGCGTATCCGTGTGTATGTGTATGTGTGTGTGTGTGTGTGCAAGAGAGAGATACAGAGAGAAAGAGAAAGAGAGAGAGAGAGAGAGAGAGAGAGAGAGAAAGAGAGATAGATAAGTTACATAGGATACTATTATAAGAAAGATGAAACACGAGTATTATAGTACATTATCGGATCGAGTCATTGTGAAACGGATGAGATTATTTTTCTCGAATAGTGACTAATCTATTAGACGAGTATGAATGGTTAGGTAATGCTTATGAAAAACAGTATTGGACAGATGGATAGAAAGAGAGAGAGACAAATGGATAATTGAGAACTATGATAAAGAGATGCATCAAATATCTGTGTGTGACAATTAGATAAGTAGCGTTTATGAGTAGAAGAGAGAGAAAGAGAGAGAGAGAGAGACAGATGGACAGACAGATGGATTAAATTTATGAGGAAAAGAGAGAAGACACTGTGTGTAAAGGGTCTCTCTCTCTCTCTCTCTCTCTCTCTCTCTCTCTCTCTGTGTGTCTCGTTCATCCGTACCATAGTATATGCTTCTCCTACGTCTCCCCACTTTTCTCTTTACTCTATCTTCTTATTCCCCTTCCGCGCTTCCAACGCCGGCCGGCTATCCCCCTTCCCACTCGAGCCGGATGGTAAGCGGCGGGGAGGGGCGTGGCCAAACGGCTGAACCTGTACACGCCTCCTTATGCATTATTATAGCGGGCCACTCGTGTCTCTCTATGATTTTATATACCGTCGTGTCCTCGCGTGAATATTCTACTACACTACTACTACTACCACTACGGTTACTATAAAAGAGAGAGTGAGAGAGAGAGAGAGAGAGAGAGAGAGGGAGATAGATAGAAACGGAGAAAGACAGAACAGAACGAGCAAGAACGTTCTCTAACACTCACTCACTCTCTCTCTCTCTCTCTCTCTCTCTCTCTCTCTCTCTCTCCTCCCCTCTTCTCCCCCTTTCCCTACCCTAAAACGAGTAAACGCACGAGCAGCCGGCCGCGAGCAGCGCCGCCAGCGACGCGCGCAACTCCCTCGAACGCGATGCGCCTTCGATATTTCTCTCGTCGCGACGACCACCGTCGTCAATTAGTTTCTTCGTTTTTCTCCCCCTCCCCCGAGCCCACTTCACCCTACCACTCCCCTCCTCTTTCTTTCCTCCTTCTCTCCCTTTTTTCCTCTCTCTCTCTCTCTCTCTCTCTCTCTCTCTCTATCTATCTATCTATCTCCCTTTCTCGCCATTATCCGCCCGCACGGGCTTATGAGAATCTTCTCACGCTCATCGGCTTGCGATCGGCGAATTGTTCGGAGATTTTTCTTTTTTCTTCCCCCCCCCTTTCTTCTTTCCCTTCTATTTTCTCTTCTTCCCTTTCTTTTCTTTTTTGTTGCTTCTTTTTATTCTTCTTCTTCCTTTTTTTCTTTTTTTTTTTTTTTTCTGTCGTTTTCCTATCCGACACTATCGGTCGAGTATAGAGGAATATTTAACACGTTCGAGCGGGGTTAAAGGGAGATATTTATGTACGTACGTGCGTATATGTCAGTCGGGTGGATTGATTTTTTAAGAATTTGCGTGATGGGGAGGGGCATGGGTGATGGGTTCGCGGCGAAAGAAGGACGATGGATGAAGTCGTATTTTCGTTTGAGCGGGTATGAAAGGAAAAAAAAAAAAGAAGAAGAAGGGAAAATAGGATCGCAGATTGAACGGTGTGGTTCGATCGATACGTTCCGATCAATGGGAGATCTATCGTCGTCACGTCATTTTTTTCTTAACGTTATCGGATGGATATCTTTTCTTATCGGAGACTAAGTTTCGTCGTAAAGTTTATTAAATCGGATCATACGGAGAAAATCGTACTACTTCGAAAGAAATGTCCTTTGGTGAAGATCCGAACTCGGCAAAATTTCTTTTGTTTTTTCTTTTTCTATTTTTTTTTTTTTTCATTTTCTCTCTTTCTCTCTCTCTCTTTATCTCACTCTCTCTCTCTCTCTCTCTCTCTCTCTCTCTGCGTCTTCGAGGACTCAAATTAAAACGAGTACGTTCCCAAAATTCTCACGTAGACACAGTGTGCATTTCGGCATTTTCTGTTCATCGAAATTCGAGTCATGGCACGTCGGTTATAGCCTATTATACCTACTTGAAAGTACGAGGCGAAGGAAGAACAGGTGGGTCGTGGGAGTAGCGTCCTATTCCGGTTGAAGAGAGAGAAGAAGAGAAAGATAGATAGAGAGAGAGAGAGAGAGAGAGGGAGAGAAAATGAAGAACGACTAAAGAAAAGAGGTGAACGTGGTAAAGGCAGAGTAAACGAAGACAGGACCCCGGGGTTGCGGAAGGGGCGGAGGAGTAAGAGAACAGGAAAGAGTATAGATCGGCGTAACGCGAGAAGCGACGTTAGAAACTTAGGGCTACTCTTTACGTTTCTTTCCCAATGAATTACGTTTTAGTTTAGTCGTAGAACTTTTCACAAATTTTTCTTCTTCTTCTTCTTCTTCTTCTTTTTTTTTTCTTCTTCATCTTTTTTTCTTTTATCTCGGTAGTCAGAAAATCGATTCAAAATCGTTCAATACGGTCGATTAAACTTTCGACTATGACGAGCTCGAATAATCGTAAATCTTAATTCGAATTAAGTGAATTTAATGAATGAAGATAACCTTGGACAACATGACAACTACGACGACTATAATCATTATTATTATTTTCATGAATATCGATGGAGGTTAAAATAATTGAACGTAAATAGGAGGAATGTGAAATTGAATGAACGCCGTTAGAAATAGGAAATTGTATGAAGCGTTTCGAGCGTGACGGTCTGATCTAACGCATTACGGTAGAGGTACAGGTGCGAACGAGGTGAGTGCACGACGAGCATGGAAGATCCGCACGTGTAATAGTGGTAATGGACGTAGAACTGGCTTTTCCGAGGTAGGTACTTACATTAGGCAACGTAAAGGATCCTAGGTTCTCTCTCATCGGACCAGACAAGTTTATTATCTTTCACGGCTCGTAATTTTTGCGAGAGAGATGCCTTCTCTTTGTATTTCTATCCCTCTCTCTCTCTCTCTCTCTCTCTCTCTCTCTCTCTGTCTCTCTTTTCTTTTCATTCTTCTGTAGGTACGCAAAGCAGGTAGGAGAATCGAGGGAAAACGCGTCGAAGTTTGTGTTGGACAGGCGCCGGCGTTTAGAACTGTAAAGCTCCTAAAGATGTTGCACCTTTTTCTTTTGTTTTATTTATTTATTTGTTTATTCTTTTTTTCCATCCCTTTCATTTATTATTATTTCTTTTTCGTTCCCTTTCTAAATCCCTTTCTACCGAACAATACATATCTATCTACCTGTTTCCTCCATCTCTCTCTCTCTCTCTTTATCTATCTATCTATCTATCTATTTATTTATCTGCGGTTTTCTTTTTTACAAAAAAAAGAAATAACATAGGTATTACCTCTCGGCATCTTTGTTCCCAATACATCCGACATATTCGTCGGATGATAACGACGACTCGAATGTTAATTTCTTTAATTCGAACGTGATCGATAAGTAAAAATTTAAATGTTCGTCCATCGTTTTAAATCGATTGATACTTTTTACTAACATAGAGAACAAAAAAGGATTTTAGATACCTACCTACTTATCGGAACTTGGAAGCAACAGCGACAAAAGGCCGACCAAGCCGGAATCCCAGTGATCGTAGTATTAAAAGACCACAGAAAATACTCCGCAGCAGGTGGCGGCACACCTCTCTCTCTCTCTCTCTCTCTCTCTCTTTCTCTCTCTCTTTCTCTTTTGCTCTCTTTTGCACTTTACCGAACGTGGGGTGTTAACGACATTTAGGGGTGGGGCGTTGGCAAATTGACGCCGTTTAGATTGCGCTGCATTCAATTAGGTCGCGGAGAAGTCTCGGATAAAAGCCACGTATCTACTACGTTCGCCGAACACACTCTCTCTCTCTCTCTCTCTTTCTCTTTCTCTCTTTTTCCCCTCCCCTCTCTCTCTCTCTCTCTTTCTCTCCTTTTTTCTTCTTCTTGTTTTTGCTTTTTTTTAAACCATGCGCAACATGTTCATTTAGATTCGCGCGATCTTCCTCTTCCTCGACGAGTCTGAACGTAAGCATTATCGTTCCCGATTAAAAGAATTTCTTCTCGACGACAGAAATCCAAAAACTGTTTAATCTAATTTATCCTTATCAATGATAACACACACACACACACATATATATATATATATATGAAACTATTCGTCAGAATGAGTTGACAATTTCGTCGTAAAGAAAAAAAAAAAAAAAGAAAAAAGAAATAAGAAAAGAAAAGAAAAAAAGAGAGATATCATAAAATCGTATCCGGGTTAAGAGTGCTTGCGAGTGAGGGTACGCGAAGGAACGCGAGGATCGATGTGTGAGCAAGTGAGAGGTAGTTGCGAATGGTCCTGGAATATTCTACGTTCACCGAATCCCAAATTGGTAGAAACGAACGCCAAAGACGAAAGGTTCGGACGAGCCGTGAAGAAGAAGGAGAAGAAGAAGAAGGAGAAGAAGAAGAAGGAGGAGGATAAGATGAAGAAGAAGAATAAGAAGAAGAAGAAGAAGAAGAAGAAGAGGAAGAATGAGAGATGGGGGAGGTAGAGGTGTCCCCGGGTTTATGGTCCCGCTGGCAAAAGAAGAATAGATATGACGTATTCATGAGGAGGAGGAAGGCGCGGGTTTGTCAGGCAGATGGCGCAGCGATAGCGGTGCCTTCGGATATCCCCCTATGAAAAACACGAAATAGTTGTGCCTCGCTCGAGGCGAGACCGGACCTGTTTTCTATCACCTTTCTTCGGCTTTGCTCTTCGGCATACGTTTCTCCTCTTCCTTTTCTTCCTCCTCCTCCTTTTCTTCCTCCTTCTCCCCCTTCTCATTCTCCCCCTTCTTTCTCTACCTTCATCCACCTCCCCCCATTTTTGGTCGTTCGACTCCCTCGCAATAAAATCCGATTTGACGTCAATTTATCTACGGATATTTCGACGGCAGTCTCTCTCTCTCTCTCTCTCTCTCTCTCTCTTTTTCCCTTTCTCTCTTTCTCCATCTCTTTCTCGACGGCGGTCTCATCCCTCATCCCTCTTTTTCCTTCTGCGTGATCGGTGCGGCGCGTTACGCATGAATCTCGCTTGTAAACTACCTCTTTTTTTTGCGAGGGAGACCGTACCGACTACCTTCTTCTTCTTCTTTCGGTAACCTTACTGTGTAATAACGCGAGATGCCGGCTCTCCACTCTTTCCCTCTTCTTCTTCTTCTTCTTCTTCTTCTTACTTCGAGAAAATCGCATTCATTTCGCGCTCGTGCTTCTCCTCGGGACACGTAATATCACTCTGGTAAAAAGTGGAAATACGATTGTATACCAAGAGAAAGAGAAAGAGAGAGAGAGAGAGAGAGAGAGAGAGAGAGAGAGAGAGAGAGAGAAAGATAAAGAAGAATCTTCGAGAATCTCTTTTACCTGGCCCGACAATACCCACCCAAAGTATATATCTACCATTACGTAAATCTAGATAATAGTCCTTCCTTTTAAAAATTAAATCTTATACGCCAGATCGAATCGATCGTCCAACGAACGTAACCATTCGTTAGTACTTATTACATGTATTATGAATTATTGCGAGGTATCGATTAGTCGGGAAAATTTATCGTTAAAAATCGTCCTTGATCCGATTCCCGTTCGGAGATTATTTATGCGAGAAGGAAGGATGGTCTGACGTCGACAATGAGCGTTTTTTAAGAACTTTGAAAGTGAACAAAGAGTATGTCGAAAGTGGTATGGGGAAAGAGAATCTCGCGGAATAAAAGAAAAAAAGGGAAAAGAAAAAGAAGACAAAGTAGAAGAAGATGAAGAAGAAGAAGAAGAAGAAGAAGAAGAGAATGCTCGGTCTCGCGGACACGTTAGTTTATGAGTCGCGGCAGTGGCGAACCGTATTTGTTGGCTCGCTTGTAGGCTTTTGATCTCGTCAGAATGCGAGATGTCGTCGTATTCGTCGTCGTCGTCGTCGTCGTCGTCGTCGTCGTCATCGTCATCGTCGTCGACGTCCTCGTCGTCCTCGTCGTCATCGTCGTCGTAGTCGCGAAGGAAGTCCATCGTCCTGTACTCGGTTAGTGCCGAACGCCGTTGCATCTCCACCTCTTCTTCCACCTCATCCTCTGCTCGCTCCCTGTTCGTGCCCTGGACAGTCTCAAACATATAGAGCTTTGCACCTGTATTCGTGTATATATGGAGGTTTCCACCTAACGTATATGGGGAGACTGGTGGAACCAGGCCGCCGAGGATCGTCATATCCAGCAAAACATACCAGCTGACAAGGCGATTATAAGCGAATGACCGTGGCCCTTCGTAAGGGGTATGAGGGACAAAGAGAAATATATATATACATACATACATACATACATACATATATACATATATATGTTGTACATACATATAGGTACATATATAAAAGGTTGAAAGAGAGAAAGATAGAAAGAGAGAGAGAGAGTCATAACGGCTTCGTATACGTAATAGGAATACGACTGGTAGATTTTCTTACACCGATTCGCTTTCTTCTTCTTCTTCGACCCTCTCTAGTCTTCTGGACATTGCCTTTTTATCGACGAACGAAGACGGCTTCTCCTTATCCTCCCCCTTCTCCTACTCCCGTCGGTCTCGTTCTTCCAATGTCGCGGATAGCTTTCGCGCGTGGTAACGTAAATGCCACCAACGTGTGGCTCGCGATACCTATCTACCTACCTACCTACCTATCTACCTACTCTCGCTAAGGAAATTTGAACTCGATAAATGTTTTATTATTATAATCTTTCTCGTGAGAAACGAACGTACGTACGTTCGTTCGTTCGTTCGTTCGTACGTTCGTACGTTCGTTCGAAAAAATAAGAAGGAGAGAAAGTAAGGAAGAGGAGGAAAAGAAGAAAAAGGGGGGAGGGGAGGGGGAGGGGAAAAGAAGGAAGGGTGATACTTAGCAACGTGAAAAAGTCGACCAACTCGTCGATAATATTCCTCTCTCTCTCTCTCTCTTCGAAGGCATTCGGCAAACGGTAATAACAATAATAATGCACTCTTCGTGGTAACGTGGAAGAAGAAGAAGAAGAAGAAGAAGGTAAGAACGGAGGCAAGGTTGCAGAAAGGGACCCGGGTCGGCTGATCGCGGATCTCGGTCGCATAAATTTGTTTTAATTGCCAGCGACGTTACATTTTGCTTTAATTATGCCGCATTATCTGGGAGGTAAATTAGGTGGGTCCAGCTCTCGGTCCATCTTTCGCTCCTCCACATCCTCCTCCTCCTCCCCCTCCCCCTCCCCTCCTCCCCCTCCACCCCTCTTTCTCCTCTCTTGAGAAAGAAAAGAAGAAGAAGGAGCATCGATCGCGACTCGTTCCTTCTCTCTCTATCGTTTTATTTATTTCTCTCTCTCTCTCTCTCTCTTTTCTCTTCTTTCTTTCTTTTTTTCTTTCATCGGCAGGCCCCTTGACTTTGTCTATACGTATAGTTTACCTTGGGATAGGATCTTTCTCCACCCGCTTCTTGGTCCTCCTTCGTCACCTCTTTCTTGCCTTCCGAGGCTTCTCCTCCAACCTAGTCGGTCCTACTCTTTTTCTCTTTCTATATCTCTTTCTCTCTTTTTCTTTCTTTCTTTCTCTCGTTCTCACAGGACCCAAAACCCTTACCAATTCTCTGGGTTCCCTCAGAACAGAGAGAGCGTGTGACAATTTACTCGGGCGATCTTCGAGTCTCTCTCTCGTCTGTTCCACCACCTCACCGAAAGCCCTCTTCTTCTTCTCACCCTTTCCTCTTCTCGTGTTCGGCTCGACTGGTCGGTTCTCTCCTCCCCCGCGTATCCTCTCTTCTCTCTCTCTCTCTCTCTCTCTCTCTCTCACTCACTTCCTTCTTCTTCTTCTTCTTCTTATACCTTATAGCCGCGTTATTTATTCCGGGTCCGGCTAATAAACATATGAACGCCCGTGCCTTCTCTCACGTTTGCTTCCTTCGAAAGAAAGAGAGAGATCGAACGTACACCAGAGGGACATAGACGCATACTTATACATCGACAAGCTCACGCACGCAAGCACGCGCGAGCGCGCACGCATAAACATACATATATACACGCACACGTTTTCCACTCGGCATCCGCCAACGGTCCTCGGGCATTGTCTCGTCTTATTAACAGCCGGCAGGACGATATATCTCGCTCGTTTTTCTCTGGACTCTACCTTCCTTCCTTCCTTTCTTCCTTCTTTCCTTCCTTCCTTCTTTCTTTCTTTCTTTCTTTCTTTCTTCCTTCCTTCTCGTCCATACGAAAGGACGACGTATTGTTCGACGCATCTTTCACCTCGTTCGTCATAGAAACCGATTAGATCTTTCACTTTTTATTCTTAAACATCTTTCTCTCTTTTTTCCTCATACACACACACACACGCACGCACGCACATTTGCTTCTAAGGAAAGTACTCGCACTTGTCCTTCCAAGACGTTAAAGTCACGTCACGAATATCGAAGTTCGAACTCCCATGAGACCCTTTACCCGATATCACGGAAATTAATCGAAGGGACTCGATCGTAAGAACAATTATTCCAAGGAGAAACGTAAGAGGGAGGAGGACGAAGGGTCGGTAGGAGGGAAGGAGGGAGGATCGCGATCTCCAAACCGAGAGACTCTCGAACGGCTCTTGTTCGTAAAGCGGACGAAAGGTGGGGGCGGATTCGAGAGAAGCGAAGAAGAAGAAGAAGAAGAAGAAGAAGAAGGGAAAGAAGAAGTAGAGAAAAAGAGAATGAGGATAAGGATGAGGATGAGGATGAGGATGAGAAGGAGGATGAGGAGGTGGGGGACCGAGAGCGCGGAGCTCCTCTCGAACGCCAAGGGGGCCAGTTTGTAGGAGCGACGCGACCGTAATGTCAACGAATATTTATTTAATTGGCTGCGCGCCGGTGCGACCGGCGAATGCGGCT